>CAJHQQ010000526.1:0-178530 GCA_905132885.1 Moricandia moricandioides
GTATATACTGCAATTGAAGATGATCGGCTAAGATGGGCGAGGAAACAATCAAGATATCCTAAGAGCCGAGCTATACAGTAACGTCCTTGACGCTGTTAACAAAGGCGACACCGATGCCAAAATCATTGGCCAAAGGCTTATACTACCCCCAAGTTTCACTGGTGGACCCCGCTACTTAATCGAGAAATATCATGATGCAATGGCTATTTGTAGGCAATTTGGTAACCCTGATTTGTTCATCACAATGACCGCCAACCCTAATTGGAAAGAGATTCAAGAGCATCTAGCAACATACGGTGGAGATTCTCCCAATGATAGGCCAGATATTGAATGTCGGGTCTTTAAGATGAAATTGGACCAACTACTCGAGGATTTCAAAAAAGGAACATTCTTCAAGCCATATACAGCAGGTACGTAAAAATATTAATTTCTTTCAAACAGTTTTCCTTAAAAAATATAACTCTGTTTATTCTTATTCAGCTCTCCATAGAATAGAGTTTCAGAAAAGAGGACTTCCTCACGCACATATACTTTTATGGTTTGGGAACTCTTCTAGAACACCAAGTGCAGAGGAAGTTGATAAGATTATTTCAGCGGAGCTCCCTAGCAAAGAAAATGACTCAGAAGGTTACGATTTAGTCACAAAGCACATGATGCATGGCCCATGTGGGGTCGTTAAACCAACGTCTCCATGTATGGAAAAGAATGTGTGCACCAAAAAGTATCCTCGGCCATATAATGAATATACATCGATTGACAAATCAGGGTATGTATTATATCGTCGGCGCAGAGACGAAAACGCTTCAGTAGTAAAGGATGGGGCAATCATGAACAACACCTCCGTTATACCGCATAACATTGAGATTTTGAAGAAATACGAAGCACACATTAATGTTGAATGGTGTAACCGGACAAGTGCAGTGAAGTACCTATTCAAGTATATTACCAAGGGAGTTGACAAAGCAACTGCTGTTATTGGAAGGGAAATCCAGCAGCTACCTCAGAAAAAACTAATGAGACAGTCAACAAGCAGCGAAATGAGATCCAAGACTTCATCGATTGTCGCTATTTATCAGCTTGCGAATCAATGTGGCGAACTTTTGCATACCAGATACACAAAAGAAAGCCATCTGTCCAGAAGCTAATCATTCACTTGGAAGGCGAACACAATATCACTGTGAAAGAAACTGATGATCTTGGTCGTGTTATTCACAAACCAGGGATAGAGAAGACAATGTTCACTGAATGGATGGTTTTATGCAGAAGGTCAGAGTTTGCACGAACATTAATATATGTGCAGATTCCAGAATATTTTGTGTGGAACAATAGTACTAAAGTTTGGTCTGAACGTAAGAAAGGAAGACACATCGGGAGAATTGTATCTGTCCACCCATCCTCAGGTGATCGTTATTATCTAAGGATTCTCATCAATAAGATTACGGGACCTACAAGCTATGATGACCTCAAAACATATAAAGATGTGAAATACCCTGACTACAAATCCGTTTGCTATGCACGAGGTTATCTTGACAACGATGCAGAATGGCACGAGAGTATGTCAGAATGTAACACAATCGCCACGCCCTTCCAACTCCGTGATATGTTTGTCACATTCCTAATCAGTTGTGCTGTTGCGAGCCCCAAAGATCTATGGGAACATTCGTGGAAGTATATGAGCGAAGACATACTTTACAAGAGACAAAGATTATTCGCTCATCAGAATCTAGAGCTAGACGATGAAACTCTTGAACAATATACCTTAATCGAAGTGGAGAAGTTAATGCGCACGCATGAACGATCACTGAGTGATTTTGCAGGGATACCAAAGATCAAACCTGTATTGTTAAAAGAATTGGGGAACAGTCTGTGGAACCAGGAACTCGATTATGATGTAGCTGAGGAAACGCTAAAACACGACACGCAATACAACCTATTGAATGCTGAACAACAGGCAGTTTACGAAGCTGTTTTAGACTCGGTTGAAAAAAAGGATGGGAAACTGTTCTTTCTATATGGCGCAGGCGGTACAGGAAAAACCTTCTTATACCAAACTATTATATCTAGACTTCGCTCACGGAAACAGATAGTTCTCCCGGTTGCTTCGTCAGGAATAGCTGCGTTGCTTCTACCAAACGGAAGGACGGCACATTCCCGCTTCAATATACCCCTGAAGCTTTCTGAAGAAAAACTATGCCACATCAAACCGGGTACAATGCTTGCTGAATTAATCGAGAACACCGACCTTATTATTTGGGACGAAGCACCTATAACGCATAAGCATGCTTTTGAGTCACTAGACAAAACGTTGAAAGACTTATTGTCTAGGAAAAATCCTCTACTGAAAACCAAAACTTTTGGTGGCAAAACAGTCCTCCTAGGAGGTGATTTTAGACAGATATTACCTGTTATTCCACGGGGTAATAGAGCTGACACCGTCTACGCTTCCATAAGTCACTCATACCTATGGGAAAGCTGCCACAAGTTCTCTTTAAAAACAAATATGCGATTAAATGAGGACGAAAAAGATTTCTCTGATTGGGTGCTTAAGGTCGGGGAGGGTAATCCACTAACAACATCGGAAAATGAGTATGTCGAGCACCATGAACAAATGGTAATCGTCGACAAGTCATTGGTCCAGACGATTAGTGAGGATCCCCTTAAACAAGTTGTTGAGACCGCATATGGAGATCTCAAAAACTTAAGAGCATTCCACAGCTCCTACACAGACAATGCTATACTCACACCGCGTAACGAAACCGTTGACGAAATCAATGCTTATACCATCTCCCACACTGACGGGGGTATCGAGAGAGTACTTTAGCTCAGATAGCTTTGAGATATCAGAAACTCAGTCTGAACAGAATGAGACGTTATACGCAATTGAGTATCTTAATTCCTTGGATTTCCCGGGATTGCCTTCACATAAGCTCACTCTCAAGATTGGGGCACCAGTTATGCTTCTACGAAACTTAAATCAAAAAGGGGGCTTATGCAACGGTACCCGTCTTATCCTGACCTACTTAGGTGACTACGTCCTTGAGGCAGAAATTGTCACTGGTTCTCATATTGGAAAAAGAGTACTTCTCCCTCGAATTGTTCTGTTGCAAGATGATACAAAGCTACCTTTCACATTACGTAGACGACAATTTCCTATCAGACTCTGCTACGCAATGACGATAAACAAGAGCCAGGGTCAAAGTTTAAAAGAGGTTCTCTTATACTTGCCGAAAACCAGTCTTCACACATGGACAATTATATGTGGCTCTCTCACGTGTAACTAGCAAATCCGGCCTGACGATCATAAAAGAAAAAGATTCACCTCTACTACAAGTGCGGAACATTGTCTACAGAGAGATTTTCAACGATCTCCCATTCCACGAAGGTAAGAAGTTTTAAATTTTTTGATTCATGCAAACCTCTTTCTTATTACTAATAATTACTATCTAACTTTTTCACAATGTTCTATCTACCATCTAAAGGATAATATTATCACCAGAGCTACCCCCACACTAGAATCACTAGCTAAGCAATGCTAATGAAAGCCATGTACGTATATCTATACTATAAACTAAGATGTTTCTATTACTATTTAACATTAACGAAATCTGGTTGTTTCTTTAATGTTCCAGGCTCTTCCTTTCACACAGTCCACATTACGTCTACCCGTCTTCTTTTGGGAAAATTATTTACCATTTTGCATTGGATTTACTACATTCATACATTAAATTTAATTTTGCCTGTTTTCGTACATGATGTCACCGTTATTATTGATACACCGGTTTTAATGAAAAAACAATAAAGCACTTAACCCGACAATATAATTTTGACAAACCTAACACATCACCTTATCTTAACACAAAAATATACCTAAACTATCTTTTCTTTCGTAATGCTATTCTTTCAAACAATAATCCATACCAAACTCCTCTCCCCACCACCATTACCTAAATATATAAAAAAAAAGGTTGCAAAATATGAAATTAAAATTACAATTTTACCAATTTTATTCTTAATTTATTTGGTGATTTCCATTTCCAAATTAATATATTTAAACGCATTTCCGCGCGTAGGGCACTTAACCCAACAATATAATTTTCTGAAAGCTAATATATCGCCTTATTTTCACACAAAGATATACCTAAACTACCTTTTTTGATAGCCCTGTTATTTCAAACAATAATGCCTACCAAATTCCTCACTCAAACCACCATTAACTAAACCTATAATCAATAGGTTACACAATATCAAATAAAAATTACTAATTTTATCAATTTTAAATCCTTTTTTTTAGGTGATTTCCATTTTCAAATTAATATATTTATACGCATTTCCGCGCGTAGCGCGGACAAAGACTCTAGTAATAATAATAGTCGAATTATAGCAACGCGTACAATATACCACTATGATGACATACTTGTTCTCTGCAAAACACGTGTTCTGTGTGTACAAACTTGTGCTACTCCCGCTCCCGCTTTATTTACACTCACATTTGGGCTAAACTAGACCCAAAAAGGAGCAAAAGGCCCAAATTGAACTTTCGGAAGAGTCAATGATTTGGGCTAAACTAAACTAGACACTCTTGTTGTCAGCCTGCCTTGACCAATGATTTTTCATGCCTGTTAATGAGCCCGTATTAACATATCAGGAAGACACTAGTACAAGCACGCGCGACTCATTAACATGCATGAAGAATCTCACCCTCATGAAAGTTGCATACTGAAAGCCACAACACACTTTTTTACAAATGTCATTCTCTTACATTTAATAAACGGATTCCAACTCATCCTCACACTCATACTACTCTTGAATGAGTCTTGCTACATTGTTTTTTTTTGTTTGTTTGTAATATGGTCTTTGAGTGTGTGTGAAGTTACCAAAAAAAAACTTAATTCTTGTTTGAAAGCAGAGGAGCTGAAATCACCAAGCAGTCTAAACTAGTTACTTCCATAATCAAACAATGTACTAATGTAGTAATGTTACTTTGGAAACATAAGGAACAAAATAATTCGTGAGCTTTTGTATATTGACATAAACTTTTTACAAATGAACAACGATCTTCACATCTCTATTTTCCTCTTCTTTGTAGGTTCTCTTGTGAAGCCCTGGCCGCGTATCTGATGAGCTTCACGAGGTTTGCCAAGAATCATATCGATTGTAGATGCAGCTTTGCGTTCTTGTTCTGTGATCCTCTGCCTCCAAAGTTGAATCAAGTCAGATGCAGCATTGCAAATCGTACGGTCCTTGTGCTTTGTAAGTCCATGAAGCCTCTCCATAATCCTTCTTGGCTCATTAGGTTTTGGAGTGACGTTGATCTTCATGAGTAACGAGATAGCCTCAACGCAGCGTGACGCGTCTGCTTTCCCCGAGAGAATACCCTTAGCATTGGCCACGTCAGCTGCTTTCTTTGCTGCTTCGAACAACTCCACCATCTCCTCTGTTTTAGCCGTGGAGTTAGGGTTTTTGCAAGAAGGGACTCTCTTCGGAGGAGGAAGCAAGGTTTTGGTTGTAACCTTACCACCATCTTTGTTGTCTTTGATGTGTAGTTGCGTTTTTGACTTCAACCCCACAGAGCATGTCTTCTTCTTGTTCTCTTCTGTCGGTTCAATACTTGAAACAGATTTATGTTCTTCTTTCGAACACTTTGTTGGAACAAGCTTCTTCGTCTTCTTCTCCGCCTTGAGAGATTGGTCTCTTCTTCCTTGTCCGTAGAGAGTAGCCAACCATGAATCGAACAGAGACTGAGATACTTCACGGATCTTAGGGCTCTTGTGAGTTCTCAGAGTCTCTAACCGAAATATAGACTTAGAAAGTCGTTGAATATCGTTGACGGAGAGAGACTTACACTTCAACCTATTCAAAACATCGACACATCGTTCGATGCCGCCTAGGTCTCGTGTATGATACGTGGCTTCGATCGCTTCTGCAAACAAAGCTTGTAAACCATCAGAGATCTCCTCCTGCGCAGTCATCTTTCTTGCGTTGTTGTTGTTGAGTTTCAGATGATTTGTGTGATCGAATATGGAAAAATAGGGTTTTGTAAGATCGAAATAAGGAAAGAAAGTTGAAATATATAGAGTGGCTTCTTGTACGGTGTAACTAAGAAAAGGAAACTTTAGTAGCTTAGGATCCAAGCAACTTCTCTCAGTTTCCTTTTTCTTCACCCAAAGGGTACTTTCGTCTAAATTCTAAATCAAATTTAGATCAGACAGAGGCTGTTAAAAAGTTAACTTATCACACATCAATTCATAAGATTATACTCTCTCTCTCTTTTTTTATTTAGAGTTTCATTATGGTTTCTCCATCCCTCTCTCAAAAATGTCTGCTCTGTTTACTTAATGTAAGCGTTACACAAACTTGTTTTCTTATATCATCATCCCAAAAAAAAGATCCATCAGGCTACAACAACAACAACACAGACAAGTGCAAACTTTCTTGGCCCTAAACACAAAGTCCCCATTTGAATCAATCAATCATCACCATAAGCCTTGAAACAATATCGTTCGCGGTAAGGAGCGTTGAAGAAAAGATCAGCCTCTAACCATTTCGGGTACCTAACAAGATCTCCAGCCAAAAACTGCATGTACCTCTTGCTACCTTCGGGAACAACACGAACCTCTCCTTCTTCAATGTAAACCAACTGATCCACCTGCCAGTCCCATGGCAGTTTGCATTTCCCAGTCTTCCAAACTGACCATCTCGAAACTCCAAGCTCATCCAACCGTCTCTGTGACACTTTCCGTTCCACTTTAACATTGTATAGCTCCTCCAAGGGTGTCTGCATAGAGGTTACCTTAAAGGCTCTCCGAACAGAGAGGTTATTAGTTTTCTTGCATTGAGTGAGAGAACCAGGGAATGTTGTGGCCATTATAAGACTTGCCATGGCTGTTCAATCTTGTGACACCAAGTTTGGACCTGCGGACAATATAGAGAATGAGACATTAGAATATAACCCACAATGAGAACGTTGTGATGTTACAAGTCGTTATAAACTTTCCATAACACATCGAAAGATTGTGATATTTAAAACTCTTTGTGTACCTCCCAAGTGAATTGTTGTAAAGCAGAAGGCTTTATCATCTAATCAATGACACAAGGCAACATGGACTAGTGGAAAGAAAGAGGGTAAATGTAAAAGTCTTGTGAACAAGTGTTGTAAAGCTAAAGGCTTTATCATCTAATCAAGGACATAAGGCAACATAAACTCAAGATCCAAAAAAATTGTTACTGCCCATTTTCTGATTTTCAGAAAATACACAAAATTCAAACTCAAGAAGTGAGGAACAGGTTGTTGATTTGAAAGCGTAAGAAAGATATTATAACTAAAAAATCCAAATATGAAGTTCTTACCGGAGAGGAAAGTGAAGTGCGACGGAACTGTGTGTGTGTGTCTGAGTGAGTGTGACTTTGTCGCTTCCAAAAACCCTTAAACCTTTAACCAGACAGAGGCTTATCCATTCCCCTGCTTTATGAAAATGATTTACGAAAACGACCCTAGTAGTTAGATATATTTTAAATTTGCACCAGAAGTTTCCTTTATGCTAATTGGTGCCCAAATGTTTTTGTTTTGTTCAATTTTGTTGTAACAGTCCTTAACACAAAATGTACACTCTTCCAGTTTTATCGAATGTTAATCAAAAGTCCGTTTGTTTCTGTTCCCTATAACTAATTCTCAGTAAACATTGTTTCTCATGCTTAGAGATGATTATAGTATGTTGTGTGTTACTTTAAACTATTTTACGATAACAGAGGAGCTAAGACCACTAACTTAGTTACTTCAATACTATCAAACAACATGCTCATGTAATGCAACTGTTGAAACATAAGAAGAAACAAAATAAATCTTATTCATTGACACTATCGAATCAGTTTCTTGCAAATGGTTTCCATCCCTTCCTCACTTTCATATTACTCAGTCTACTCTTGATACTATGATTTACCACAAGCTATTGAATCCAACAGAGACATTCTTTTGATCAAGCTATGATCTTCACTTCATTAACTTCAATGCTTTTTGTAGAACCGATGGTGAAGCCCTAACCGCATGTTCCATGACAATTTCATTGCTTTGTTTCTCCTATCTTACGGTAAAGCTTCTGTTCATTTAAGCAATGCCTTGGTGCTCAAATAAAATCCCATGAAGCTTATGACTCATCTTAACAAACGCAGATAAGATGTGTATTTTGAGGATCTTGGTGATGATATATGATAACAGAGGTGCTGAAACCACTAACTTAGTTACTTCAATATCAAGCAATGTAATGCAACTGTGGAGGCATAATAAGAAACAAAAATAAATCTTATTCATTGACAATCGAATCAGTTTCTTACAAATCGATTCCATCTCTAAAATACAATGATTTACTACAAGCTACTAAATTCACCATAGGCATCCTTTTGTTCAAGCTACGATCTTCACATCACTAACTTCATGTTCCTTGAGCTTTACGAGGGTTCTTGGTGGTAGACTCTTTATGTTCTTGTTCCTGATTCTCTGCCTCCAAAGTTGTTGAAGGGCTGTTGCAGCATTGCAAATCGTACGGTCCTTGTGCTTTGTAAGTCCATGAAGCCTCTCCATAATCCTCCTTGGCTCATCAGGTTTTGGAGTGACGTTCATCTTCATGAGTAACGAGATAGCCTCAACGCAGCGAGACGCATCAGCTCTGCCCGAGAGAATACCCTTAGCGTTGGCCGCGTCAGCTGCTTTCTTTGCTGCTTCGAATAACTCCACCATCTCCTCTATTTTAGGGTTTCTAGAATCTTTGGCCGGAACGTTCTTGCGGGCAGGGACTCTCCTAGGAGGAGGAAGCAAGGTTTTGGTTGTAACCTTACCATCTTTGTCTTTGATGCCCTGGCTTGATTGCTGAGGAAGAGCCGTGGTAATAACAGAGGAAACCTTGTCCGCATCTTTAACTAATCCACATGGCCGCTTCCTCGTAACAGACTTGCAAGCATCGGTCTTTGTCTCAGTCCTTACAGCAGGTTTCCGAGCGAGAGTTTTGTGATCTTGTTTCTTGTCTGAAACCAAAACTTTGGTCTTTGCCTCTTTCTTCTTCAACTCCAACAAGCAGAAGCGTGTACTTTCTTGTTTCCTCGGCTTCTTCAGACGAGCTGCGTTAAGACCGGCCGTTTTGTTTGTACTTCCTTGGGAATAGAGCGTCTTCAACAAGGAAGTAAACAAAGATTGAGCTTCTTCCCGGATTCTAGGGTTCCGATGTCTTCTCAAAGTCTCTAGTTTGAATAATGACTTGGAGAAGTAAAGAATGTCTTTGACGGAGAGAGACAGAGACTTCAACCGAATCAAAAGATCGATGCATCGCTCGACTCCACCAGGGTCGCGTGTATGGTAAGTACTCTTGATAGCATCACAAATCAAATCCTTCATCATTCTCTTTTCTTTCTTCGTACGTTGATTCTCAGGTGGCTTAGGGTTTGATGAATGAGAAACGAGAAGAAACAATAAGTAAATAATGAGAGTCTAGTGAAACATATATAGGGAACAGTGGTTTGCCTGAAAAAGGAAATAATCGTAATTGCTTAGAACCCAAGCAAGTCAATTTCCTTTTTTCAATTCTGTATTTTTAGTTAGTAAGGGTAGTTTTGTCAGCTGACGTTTTGGGTTTGTTAGGATTACGACAGTTGTCGTCGGAGACGGAACTGATCTGATTTAGATGTCTGTAAAAAAAAGATTGGGAGAGTATAATACTGAAAGTTACATTACCGACCCTAGAATTTATATGTATTTTTAATTTTGAGCCTGATGTTTTTTGTTTTGTTCAGTTTGGTCCTGTAAGGTGTCATATTCTTTGACAAATTGATCAGTTTGGTTTCAAAAGTCCTTTCTTGATTTTTGGGGAGCTAATTGGAGATTCAACAGCCTAATGGATTTGAAAATTGCGCATTTAACGACAGTGCTAGTTCAAATTCATTATGAGATTGTCCCTCTAGCCAAAGCCAGCTAAAGTTAATAAAGCAATGATTTTAATCGCAAAGTATTATAAGAATTGTTGAGACATCAATTACAAAAAAATCTTTAGAATAGTGGTAGGAGCGCTAGTATATTTCCTGGAGTGTTTGAGTTGGATCCCCTTGCTTTAGGCGTTGAATTGTTCTGGACCGGCACTGCCTCTAGCTAGAACACAGCCAAATTTGAGGGCAACATGGCTGTTTCAAAGAACAATGTCTACAAAGCAACAATCTATAGATGGTTTCCCTGGTTTCTTCTACGAGCTTCTCCATGTAAATTTCAGTTGCATACCGGTATGTAGACCTTATAATAATACAGTTTGTTCCTCTCTAGCAAAGACATTAGGGCCTTTGTTATGCTGACAAAGCCTCATATCATCCCATCGATACTTCATTCGAAAACTCATTGCTGCAAAAGCATCTTTGAGCCAGAAACCTTCCAAACAAAAAGATGGATAATGCTCTCCGTTATGTTCATGAAGTAGTCTGGTTTGTTTGGTAATCTCCTCTGTTTGTGTGATACCTGTTTTCAATCATTTTGGTCAGTTCATTATTCTATACGTTTCCTCTCTGCATACAGATCCAATAATAAGTTGAAATGTTTATGAATATCTATAAGAACTTAAGAAACTCCATCGATTAACGTTGTAGGTACGTTTGCTTCGTATTGGTCGGTCAGAGTTCACCAAACAACCAACCAAACGTTCTTCTCCTCTAATTGTGTTAGAAGTAGTTGCACTAATCAACCCAGACAGACTTGCTTTTCCATTCCTCACTGACATGAAATCAATAAATAATTTCCTTTTTATTACAAGAAAAAAAATCCATGTGAATATAAAGTTTTGGGATATACTAATATTTTTTGTTTATTCTTTAACGGAAAGAAAAATATTTAGTTACAGATATAAAATATGAGAAATAGCATAAGACAATTTTTTTTGTCACAAAAATAGTTTTCAAAGAAAAAATAATCAAAATAAATTTTATTAAAATGTCTGAATATATATTTGTGTAACTAATCTAAATTTAAAATTTAGAGTTATTAATTTAGAGAAGAGTTTAAAATAAAAAAAATAAAAAATAAATACTAAAATTTCAAAATAAAAAATTTATTTCTACTATTTTCTTTTGAAATCTATTTTAATGAAAAATATTTAAAAATAACTATTTGAGAGAATTGCCCAATAAATATTCTCAGCATAAATTATGTTCATTTAACTTGTTACGTTGTTATTAGCAAATATTGTATGTAAGTTTTTTTTAGTGGTAAATATTATCTATCTTTCTTCACATGTAAACATTCCCACCGAGAAAGGACTAAACTTTTACTTTGAGAAAGAAAATAAAACCTATTTAAAAAGGAAAAGGAATAAACCCATGTTAAGTTTTATCATTCATGTTGCATATTATAATGTTATTCAAAAGCCTTTTTGCATATATCTATCTTATTAAAGTAGAAGTACTTTAGGATTTTGTTTGGATATAAGAATAGCAAAGTTAAAAAAGATAGTTGTTTGGATACATGGATAGCAGTATAAAAAATACTTCATTTTATTTACAAACTTAGCCTTTGTATTTACAATAAATTAAATACTTCCTTTTTATATTTCTTTTTATTTACAGATTCTGTTTAAAATAAATTTAAATTAAATAATTACAATTCCAAAACTTATTTAACCAAATCGATATTTATATATTGACTATTAAAAATTTTAGTATGTTGTTTCATTTCTAAATAAATTAAAAAAACAACAAGTTAATATATGAATAATAAAATTACATCAAATTGCATCAAGTTATACATTTTTAATATAATATTATTTACAAATAAAAACATATTATCAACAATCTATATTATAATATAAAATATTCTACTCTATATGTAAATTACAAAATATAAAAATATATACAAAGAATTTTTATAAAATTAGCGATTTATAAGTTTATGTTGAACACAAATTAAATCAAACATCCGCGCCCCAAGTTCTAATTAGATGAAACAAATGATAAAAACCTAACCTTTTATTGAATTGTTCGATAGTGTCTACAATAGATTGAACATGCGAACATGAAATCAAAGCAGTTCAGATATTTCTTCGAATTAGGTTTTTGATCGAATCTCCACGAGAACAAGTGAAAGAGACAAGGGAAAGGTACAGATAGATCTATCTCGAAGGTAAAAAGAAAGCGAAAAAGTGTTTTTCTTTTTTATTACTAAATTACATTAAAAAAAATTTCATCTGAGTGAAAGTGGACCTAATGGATGTGTTAAAAAAATATAAACATGGGCCAGATTCTAGGTAATATACATTTAATAATTATAATTCTATAACCCACTTATGTAAATAGTTAACATTTACATTTTTTGTATAAATCTAATGTCCAAATAAATAATTTATGATGCATTTTATGGTTGATTTATTATAAATAACAAATCATATAAAACATAGTATGGTTTTAAGAAATTTCAATAGGCCTTCTAATTTAGAAATACATAAATGAAAAGCAAATGCTAAATATATTTTAATATATTTTAACAAGTTATTTTAAATATACAATGAAAAAATATATATACTAAAGTATTCGTTTTTTTCAAGGTGTTCCAAGTGCATTAAATACAATAACAATCATATGATAGCAAAGAATTTTGATCATGCTTTATAAAACTCAATATTTTATAATTAAATACAAGTTGATAATTATTATTGTCAAAGAAAACACCCGCCCAGTCGGGCGGGTCAAGATCTAGTATCTATTTATACAAATTAAAATCAAATATGCGAATGACTTTTTTATTAAAAGTTTCATCAGTCAAACTGCGAAAAGAATTCTTTCCGTGTTATTCTGATGTATTCATCATTTTTAAATTTGTTTAAAGTTGAAAACTATACTCCATTTAATTCGATTCAAACAAAAGACGATGCTTCTCGGCCATTTCAACCTCCTTAGAATAAAACCTGGTCATGTAAACAATTAATGTTACCTGCCCTCACGCGGTTCTACTAGACCGACCTTTAATTTTTCTTTTTCTTATTCCTCCCTAAGCTATATATATATATGTGCATGACTATATGATCATTTGCAAATAACAATCCCATATCATACACGTTTACAAACACCTTTACTTACATACGAATTTTCCATAGCTTTTGAAAGAGAAATTACTTTTTTCGAAGATGAGTCAGTTCAGCCAAAACCAATCTGCAGGTTTGTTCTTCTTCACTTTTCTTACAACCTAAGCATCATATATGTCAAACCATCATGATCATCGTATCTCTAGAGATTTTTAATGTCTAACGTGAGCCATATGCATGTATGATTAGGAGCTTATGCCACACCGCCAGTGTCTACCGGTCCCTACGTAGCACCGCCTCCTGCTGGTTACCCAACTAACGACACGAGTCATGCCACGATGGCTCCGGTCGAGACAAAGTCTAAGGGTGATGGATTCTTGAAAGGCTGGTTAGTTGAATTTTTCTTTCATTAAAAAAAATATGTTTAAATAATTTCTATTATGTCTCAAAGTAAACCGGACAGGCACGTTTGGTTCAATATCGAACCAGATGTGTGATTGTGTGCTGAAATATTGATAACTATTTTTCAATGCAGTCTTGCGGCCATGTGTTGCTGTTGTGTCCTCGACGCCTGCTTCTGAGTTCATTGGTTTATTTGCTTTGTATTTTGTTTTTACTGAACCATGTTTGGGATTTGATTAGTTTATATCATCTATATTTATTTTCCTATTTGTTTATTCATTTCTTTGGTTTGTATTGTTGAATATATCGTTTTAATAAATACCTTTTCTCGCCGCATACATCTAAACCATTCTACAACAATAATGACGTTATAATCCCCGTTTGGTCAAAACTTTTGGACGCGGTTCATGATGAATACCAGCACTATAGGCCAAAGTTCAGACAAGAACTAGTGAAATTGATTTTAGATATAAATAATTATTATCTGTTTTTTTTAATGAAACAACAATCTATTTCTAAAACAATCAATGTTGGTGTTGTTACAACAAGTTTTAACTCGAAAGGTTCAATGTGCTTTGGATCTTCTCGCGCATAACCACTGCCTTGATGTCTGGAGATCATCTTCTACACTCATTGGGACATGCCATCTTCCATCTTCAGACTCCTGCATCAATCTATCATTTAAGCAAAAATGCAGACACAGTGTTTTGTAAAATTTGAGTTTTTGTAAGCAGAAAGCGACCTGTATAATAATGGAGTATGGAGGTGGCATATGGAGTTTGAGTCCATCCTCTCTTGACACAGATATTCGAACCTGCAACATTGGAACAAATACAATCAAAGATTATATATCTATAAACATAGTTGCATACTCGTGCATAAACTCACAGATTATATTGTTGTATCATATAGATACCTGATGCTTCTCTTTCCACCTTGGGAAGAAACTAGTTCCCAGTAGCTGAAAGAGATGGTCTCTCATCTCATCGTTTGTCACCAATAAACACTTGCAACTTACAGCAGCGTAAAGCCAATACCTGAAAACACCGCAGCAAATTTGAATTTCACACAGCCAATGGTTTATCATTCTTTGAATCAATGCACAAAAACTAAGAAAAAAGCAAAAAAAAAATACCAATCATCGTTTGAGCCAGGAGGAGTAGCATAGAGAGCACCGGCGTTTTTCCATTTCTCTAGCAAGGCTCTGTTTTTAGGGTATGTAGCTGGACCTCCGACTACACGGCTCTTGTGCAGGATCACAAGTGGTAACCTTTTGGATGGACTAATTTGTTGGAATCTTTGGACAACATTGTTAAGCTAGACAAGAGATGGAGGAATCACACAAGTTAACACTAATCAAGAAAGGATCATGAGATTGGCATTAGGAAAATGAAGAAAAAAAAAGAGAGTTCAAGATCACCTGGAAGAAGCTGAAGCTTCGCTGGTTGACTAACCCCATGTTGGCTCCGTCTATGACTGCATCAAACGGTCCATGTCTCTCCAGCCATTCCTGTGACAAAACCAAGTAGAAGAAAAAAAACCATGTTTCAGCTTTGCTTTAGATAGTTTTAAAGCAATCCTCAAGAGAATAATTGTTACCTGAAACTGATTAAAACTAGCTTTGACTTCTTTTTGACAGGCCAACCGAGTCAACGAAGCAGCAAAGTTTTCTGTCTCAACCGGATTGATATCAATACAAACAAGCTTTTCTTTGCAACACTTACACACACCATTCTCATCCATCTCTGTTCTTGTCACATTCCATTTCCCAGTCCCAAGCCAACCCTGTCCATGCCACCCACCACCACCACTCACAACCCCATCCCTTATTTTCTTCACATCCCATTTCTCAACTCCAGCTTTTGCAGCTGCTTCAGATTTAAACCACTCTTCAATCGCATCAAAAGTCTGTTTAGAAACCTGTCTCACCAAATCTCTCAATCGCTGCAACGTCTCATAGACCTTGTCTGCGTTCTTTGTATCCATACTAACTTTCAAAAGTGCAGTAAGCTCAGGCTCCTCAGGGACTACCTCTGATTCAATCATATGAGCATCGACTTCATAGGCTTTGTCTGCATCACCTTTCCTACAGAAACCAAAAAGTGCTGGTCCATAGGATCTCAGCCGTGGTTGAATCCCAAAGGCTTTCATCTGTTTCACCATATCAAAAGCCATTTCCGGGTCATCCTTCGCAACGGCGAGTCTAGCACCGTTTGTGAATGTAGCTTCATTAGGAACTACTTTGTCAACAATCATCTGCTTAAATATATCAAAACCCCTACTAAGTCCTGGATTTGGAGAAGAAGACTCTGTTTCTCCATCAGTCAACGAGCACACATAGAGCAACACATTGTAATGGTACTGGCTGAGCTGCAAGCCGTTGCGTTTCGCCTCATCGTACAAGCGAAGAGCTTCCAAGACATTACCGTTCCTAGAGCACATATCTAGCTTTTGTTTAAGCATTGATTCAGGAGACTGTTGAATAGCTTTCTTCCTTGCTTTTCTTGATAAGTTTTCAGACATTGAAGCTGGTGGTTGTTTAGCAGCTTCGGGTATGGTGCACATATGTCTGTTGTGAAGACGTCTATCTCGAGTGCCTTTAATAGGTAAGGAACTATGGTACCCACGAAATGGAGAAGAGCTACAATGATGCGGGTGATGAATAGTTGGGATTCTGAGAATCATTGCAAATAAAGGGCAACACGCCCGAGAAAAGGAAGGAGTAAAACAAGTTGCACGCAACATAACTATGAATCTGTTGTACATTCAATTTTCAATCCAATTCATCTGCACGAGACAGGAGAAACATAATTATGAAGGTATCTCAAGCAGTTAATGAAGCTATCTCAGGAAGTTCATGAAGGTATCTCAAGCAGTTAATGAATTTACAAAACAGAGAAAAAAAGAATACAAATGTTCAATACATATCAAGAAAAAGCTTCAACACCAACCAAAAATTGAAGATAATGGGTATGTACGGAACATTACAATCTATCCAAAACCTACTCCAAGAACAAAACTTACGATAATGGTTATGTAGGAACGTGAGTTATCAGTAGACAATTGAGAAACAGGAGAACTGTTCATTGGGTAATATGGTCGAACACGTTGTGGACAACTCATAAGAACTTTGAGATAAAGAACTTACTTAGCAAAAGAGAGACTGTCTTTCTGCGTGGAAGAATGAGAGCAGATAAAAGAAGAAGACTCCAGCGTCTCCTTCAGGATTCACCATGGATTACACACAAAGGTTAGCAGCTTGAAGATATAAGAGTCTGCCATGGATTTTTGGATGCTACTTCCCAACGACGTCGTTTCAATATTACTATCCTCAAAAGCCCATCAACGGCCCAATAGTTTACATTAATGGCTTTAGAAAACTTGTTTATGGGTTACACACATGCTGGTCTAGATAAAACCCAGACCGGTCTTTAAAGCATAAAACTTGCAAGTCGATAGAATGAATATTAAACTTCCATTTCAGTGGAAAGGAGGTAACAAGGTTATGACAACGTGTATAGCTACTACTATCTAGAAGACATGTTATACAAAACACGAAACAGAGCGTATGAAACAATGTGTATAGCTAGTAGTATCTGCAAGCAGGAAACAGTGTGTGCCGTATGCCTTATCTACAGTGGTGAAGTTGCAGCATGAGAGATCCTTCGACTTATAGCGATGATTGATGGATCAAACCATTTATCTACAAGAGCTTGTAGTAGCAGTCACGGCCAGAGAAGAGAGTTCGATAGTTTCTTCCACAAGGACAGTTGATCTCAACCACAAACGCCTCACCTACTCTGTCCACCTTCACTCCTTCTTTACACTCTTTCTCTTTCTCCTCCTCCTCTTGCAACTCAACTACTTCCTGCGAAGCAACAATCATTGTACCAAAGCAAAGGACTTTAACACAAGATTATAAGAGAACAAAGCAAGAAAGTCCCAAATAGATTCCATTGAACCTTGGGACTCTCGTCTTGTTTCACAGCTTCGCCGTAGTGTAAGAGCTTGTTACACCACTGATCCAATTCACGAACTCCATCCTTGATAACATACAGCATCTGATGATCAATTCAACACAAACAACAACTATATCAGAATCCCTAAACCGTAAAGAGATTCTCAAAACGTAATGTTAGCTAACCTTATTGGCTTCAGAGGTTTCTTGATTCGCGAGATTAGCTTCACGAGAAAACGAAGGTGCCGGAGAAACATCGGAGACTGACCTCCCGAACACCGGCTTCCGTGGCCGCGGCGGCAGAGAAGAGACTACGTTATCGTTACCCGACGGTGCTGTTTCTTGAGCCACTCGCGAAGCAAATGAATCGGAGAGAGATCGCTTGTAGACAGCAGACGAACGGATTCGCGTCGGATCGCGATCCATTGGAAGCGGGACCTTCTTATACCCCATGCGGTTACACATCTCTTCGTCTTCCTTACTCTCAGGCGGGGAAAGAAACAGCTTCTTGCGTCTCGGCTCGTCGGATTCCTTCGACTCCGGTGAGGGGCGTTTCACGGGGCTTATGGCGGCGGTGGAAGAAGAGGAGAATGATCCGTGAGATGTGAACTGCGGAGGAGACGAGTTCGCGCGGCGGCGATCTGAGGAGTTGTTGAAGCTGTTGATGCGGAGGAGGGAGAGATCGATGTTATCTTCCTCGGGATGATGATCGTAGGTGTAATCCGTTTCTTGGGAGTTGTTGATTAGGGTTTCCGCCATGCTTAGAGTTAGCGTCATCTTCTTAGTTCAATGCGAAAGATAGAAGTTGAGGAAGAAGACGTTCACTCTTCACTGGAGTGAATGGCTTATATTGGCAAGGTGGATGGATAAACCGGGTCGATTTTTAAACCAATCGGTTCAATTGGATTATGTGAAACCGGTTTCCTTCGAGAACAAAACGTAGAGAGGGAAAATATTCAAATAACTTCACCTTCATTTAATTAAAGAGTATCAGGACATTGCTTGACCAACAAGCGAGAAAACAAAAGAAAGAACCAAAAACAATCGGCAGAGAGAAGCCAATTCATGCAAAGCTTCACATATTCTGCTAAACATTATATCTCTCATGAAGCTTCTGAGAGATTTTGATCAAAATTCAAAAAACAAATAAAAGAGAGAGAGGGAGATCTTCACATATGAACATCACACCACACCACACCAGAAGACTCAATACTTTTTCCCAAGAATTATACCGATGATAACGGAGATCAGAGCTACTCCAGTGATGATCTTCATTGTCATGAGATGAGAAGTTGTAGCCGTCTGAGTAGCAGTAACATTGCTCGAAGAAGAAGAGGAAGGAGATGCCTCTGACTTCTTCTTGCTTGTACGTTTCGTTGGAGATGAAAAGGACAAGTCAATGTCTCGGGATTTTATACTTACTTCCTTTGCCTCAGTTTCCTGCAAGTTTGGTTTCTGACAATATAAGCAATAACGCTTTGAGATTTTTTTAAAAACAAGTGTGTTTCCCTGAAATTTCACTATTCAGTAGTATGATATTTATGGATATTTATGGATCTTTATGACATTTCTCCTAGATGTTATGATATATTCACTGCATGTATGTACGTTATCTGTCAAATAAAGCTCTGCGCCGAGATATTATGACTAACCTTAGCCTTAGCATCCGCGAGCTGCACTTTCTGTTCAAGATCTTTGACCATTGATTCAAATTCAGTGACTGTCTTTTTCTTAGCTTCTATCTCTTCTTGTGATTGCTTTAGTGCAGCCTCCAGCTCTGAATGCTTCTGGGAGTGTGCTTGTTTCTGTTTCCATGGAAAATGGACTTTTTCATTTTTTTTCTTGAATCAGACTCGAGAGAAGTCAAACAGAAAAAGATTACTAACCTGTTCAGCAATTGAACTCTGAGCCGCTTCAAGCTCTTTCTGAAGCTGAAGCACTTTCTCATTAAGCACATCTCGGTCACTAGCGATATGTTCGTCTTCCTGCAGTTTTGAGGTCAGTTCTGCCACTTTTACGGACGCAGCCGTTGCATTTTCAACCTGCAGAAACATTAAACAGGTACTGTTAGATATAGATCCTATCATAACAGTTGCATTTCCCACTGTTTGAGATGAGTGCGTTACCTCTTCTTTCAACTGAGCTTCGAACTTTTTCAAAGTCTTTTCAAGTTCTTCAACATGTGATTCCAAAACAGACTTTTCAGCAGCCACTGCCTTGAGCTTCTCAATCTCCGACACCAACGTATCAGCTTTAGACCTCTCTAAGGTTACTTGTTCCTCAAGCTTTGCAATAACTGATTGGAGCTCATTCTTAGTACTTTGAAATATCTCACTGACTTGGTTGTTCTCCTCGGTTAGGGAAGAGATCTGCAACACAATAAAGTGGTGGTATTTTCTTAAAGCATAAGTAGACAACAAAACTGTATCAGTGTAGATGGTAAATAGAACATATTTAGATCCAGGGTATTATTACCTGTGACTGCAATTTCTCCCCTTCAGATGTAAGCTGCTTTATTAGATCTTCTGAGGCTGTCTTTGAAGTTAGCAGATCTTTGGCTGTTTTCTCCCTCTCAGCCTCTAGAGCAGAGAGCTTTGTCTGTAACTCGTTGGCTTCTGATCCATGATTGGCTAGTTCCTGGTTCAGCTTTAAATTTACCTCGGCCAGATCCCCATTTTCTTTCTCAAGCCCATGGCATTTGACGCCGAGCTGTTCAATAGTAGATTCAAGATTCTTCAATTTCGAAAGAGCCTCTTCAAGCTCAACTTTTCTAGTATCTGCAACTCCTGATACTTCATGTGCCACCCTTTTGTGCTCCTGGATCTCATTTTCATGCGCTTTGAGCTTTTCAACCAAGTCCTTATGTTCAGCGTCTTTCTGGTTAAACCTTTCAATTGCCTCTTCAACCTGTTTCATTGCAGTTTCCTTCTCGACGGAACTAGAACTTAGTAACCCTTCAAGCTCTTGAATTTTGATCTTGAGTTGGTTGTTTGTCTCTGCTAGTAGTTCATTCTCTGATGATGACTGAGAGGAATTTTCTTTTGCCTGTTCAAACTCTTGTTTGAGTTTATCATTAACGGTTTCTGCAGCAGCGAGCTTTCCCAAAGTCTGATCAAGTTTTTCTTTTAAAGAAGAGTATTTGCCAGATGCTTCAGCCAACTGCTCTTCATATGATTTTATTCTGTCCTCGAGTTCTTTCAATTTCTCCGTCAAGGAATTGGCTTCTGAATCTCTACTAGTGAAATCCTCCATGACCTTTTGAATTCTTTGCTCCGAGTCTTTACTTAAAGACTGATGCAAAGCTTCAAGTTCCATGCTTTTCATCACAGCTTCTTCTATTTCCCTTCCTTTCTGCTCAAGACTCACTTCAACAGACTTAAGTTTCTCCATTACTTCACTTTCCCGTAAGCCCACAGCTTTAAGATCCTTCTCAGTGCTCTCCAATTTTCCTTGTGTGACACCCAATTCATTCCTGAGACTTTCTAACAGATTCTCAGACTCACTGATCTTCGCGCTGTACTCATTCACTTTATCTTCTAATATCTTTTTCTCACCCATCACAGCGTTCAGATTTTTTGTCAGTTCTTTCTCGTTCTCATTTGCAATGTTTAAAGCAGCTTCAAGGCTCGAACTTTTAACTTGGAATGCCTCTAGTGTGGACTGAAGCTCAGCCACCTGACTCAAGTAACGTTTGGAGTCTGCTTCAGTGTCCCCACACTTCTTTTCTAGCGAGCTAACCTGCTCCTCAAGTTCCTGAATTTTGTATTTTTCTGTCTGGAGTAGAAGCTCTAAGTCTTTCAATCTTCCTTCTGCGTCTTCATGTTTGGACTGTGATGTTTGACACAGAGATTCCAGTTCAATGCTGCGCTGGTGAGTCGTATTAGCACGGTCTTCATGCTCTGCACCCTTCTGCAAAGCGATTCTCAAATCTTCTTCAAGCTCTGAATTTCTGGATGATGTTTGGTTCAGAGATGATTCCAATTCGGATGCTTTTTCTTTGTATTCCTGCATCTGAGTGGTCGCTTGTTTTTTCTCTTCCTCAGCAATTTCAACAGCGGATTTTAGTTCAGATACTTTCTCAGAGAGTTCTTTCACTTCCCGTTCTGCCTCACCGCTTTTCAGTTGCAAGAGGTTCAGTTGCTGCTCTAGCTCCACGTTCTTTTGTTTAGCTGCAGTGAACTGTGTCTCCAGCTCTTTGATCTGTGCTTTTGCTTCTTCTGCTGCTTGACTAGAGGACCGAACAACTTCCTCGAGCTCAAGATTCTTTTGAGTAGCAGCTGCTGCTACAGATCCAGTTTCTTTGTGAACCTCTTCCAGAGATTTCAGTTTCTGCTCAAGTTCAGATTTGTTTGACAAAGCTTGAGACAGAAGAGCATCTGTTTTGGTGAAATTATCATCTGACGTCTTCAGTTTCTCTTCTAGTTCACTACAGATCTCTTTTACTTTCGCTGCATGACTTGTTACCTCTGCTACATCTGCTTCAAGGGCTTCTCTTTCTTTCAACACTTGGGCCAACTTCTCATTTGCAGTTCTCAGCTTCTCTTCCTGGTCTTTCGAAAAGGACTCCAGAAGTTCCTTCTCTTTGAGTTCTTCCACTAGCTTTGAATTAATACCTTCCTGTTCTGAAAGTTTAGCTTTAAGATCTTTGGTCTGAACAACCAAATCATCAAGAACCAATAACTCTTCCTTGAGTAGAGATTCCGAAGCTTTCTTCTGCTCAAGCTCCTGAGTCAGTTCATTAATGAGGGCTTCCGTGGAAGATACTTTTTGTTCTGTCTCCAACAAACGAGATTTTGAAAGTGCCAATTCCGCTTGCACTGCAGCTAATTCTTCCGCACTACTCTTTAAGGCCGTTTCAACTTTTTCGTTTTCAGAGATCTTATTAATCAGCTCCTTGATTTCTTGTTGTAGGGATGCAATTTTTTCTTCCATTTCCTTGGCACTCACTTTCGTCGATTCAAACAACTGTGCAAATTCCAAAGCCTTCTGAGTCTCAGAGTCAGCATGAGAAGCGCTTTCCTTATGCAGCTCTTCAAATTTCCGTGCCTCTTCAGATGAACGCTTTAGCCCCTCATCCAACTCTATCAACTTCTTTCGTGAGTTCTCGAGTTCTATGCCCAGTGCATCAAAAGCTTCCCTAACTTCAGTTAGTTCCTTGTGTTTGGCATCATGGGACTGCAAAGCATCTTCCAAGGATTTCAACTGAGAGCTGTATCTCTCTTCCCCTTCAACAATCTTCTCTTGCTGCTTCTTTTGGACAGCATCGAGCTCCCCCTGCTTCTTTTCCGTTTCTTGTAACTTCTCTTTCGCAGACAAGAGCTCATCCTTCAAGTGGGTATTCTCAGATTCATACCGTTTCAGTTCTCCTGCAACTCTTTCCAATTCGAGCTCTAGTTCCTTCGCCTTCTCTTGAGATTCATGTAGTTCTCTTTGTGAACCACTCGAGCTTCTTTCAACTGAGACTTGCTTTTGCTCTTGAACAGGAATATGCTCTGCTTTCTCGGCATCATCCTTGGCATCAAAAGTATCCTTCTCAACTTTTATGAATTCTCCATCAAATGTTGTATCTTCCTCTTCTTTCCCTTCCTTCGTCGCATCTCCATTCACAGCCTGCAATAAATGGAGAAATACAATACTTGAATCTTCCACAACATTACTTACATCTTTGGTGCAACTAAGAAGTTTCATAGACAGATGGCAGATTCAATTCGCAGAATTAAGTAAAATCTTATGGACTCACATAGATTTACAGAAGGAAAAGATTCATATATTCATGAGCAAACATACAATCCTGGAAATTGAACACTGAACGATCGTTACCTTGATGGAAACATCAACTGTCTTAAGGTCAACAGCATCACCTTTCACTACCGGGACCTCAGAACTCGCTACTTGAGTTGCTTCCTCCATGATATGATCGAGCAATTCTGATTACTTTTAGTTCTGCAGAATATAAGAAATGGTTTCGCATGAGAAGAGACTCGAAGATGTGTCATACTTCTACTTATACAATATTAGCAATTCTTTACATACATTACTAAATAAAATAAGACAAAAACAGTTGCTTGCAAGAAAGTGAAAGCCATTTCCAAAAGTTAGACAGAAAACAAACAAGATAAGATATTAATTGTAACAGTCAACAGAAATACATCATCTCTCCATTACAATAATTTGAAATAAATACTAATTCAATAGTAGAAGATTTTTAATTTCGTTTAGTTTTATTTTATACAAGAAATGACTTCTTGTAGATCATAAAGCTAAAGAATCCAAAATAATCAGGAGAGGACAAAAATCAATAGGTACTATGGGCTGTGGCATGTGATGTTATCAGAGTTTGAATCTGTTTTTATCACCAACCAATCTCCACAATGGTACAAATGAATAAGGTATGCTTATTATATTAATAAAAACCTTACCAAACAAAATTAAAGATAGTAAGGTGTTAAGTACCTACAAAACCAGCAACATCACAGTTTGTTTCTTTTTGTAAGGAAAAATGCTTTGATGTGTTAGACAAGAAAAAAGGAGGTTTTAATTATGCCCAAAAAAGGATCCAAGCAAATCATTACAAACCAAAATTTTAAGAAACTAAAATACGAAAAAGGTTATTAGATTTTATAAAAAATAAATTTTAAAGAATAATAAGGTTTGCCGACCAGATGCAGCGGTGACTCATGGGCCAGTATTTCGTAACAAGAAAACAAAAAACTTTTTTGTATTCTACAACTTTTGTAACGTTTAGATTTTTCAAGTAGATCATCATAAAACCATTTAATTAAAGATCACAAGCTGGAAAGAAGACTAAACCAGCAATGGTTTCTAATGGATCAAAAACCATATTTTTCGCTTATTCCAAACTCTAACTAAAAGCTTCATTTTCAATCTATTGTATTAAAACCCAAGAATATTATAGCTAAGAGGAATTTTTTTCTAATATTAGATAAGTTTTTCTTGATTTGTCAACTTAATTGGTGTACTCATTGCCTATATTGACAGAGACACATCTGTGTAGTGGCATGTAATAAGCCTCTCTTTTTCTTGTCAAAAGTTGTAAGCTAACCACACAAAGAGGCATGTTTCACAACAACATCAGGTAATTAAAAAAAAAGTTGATGAGTAAGGATAATACTTTTCACCAGAACCTAACACTACATGTATATTCTAACAAATTCATATTCGTATCCACAATCAAAGATCTCTTCACCCTTATTTTTAACCATAAGCAAAGAGCTGAAACAAAATTAGTCTCAAAAGTAAACGCTCAATTAAATTTCAAGAGCACCTCAAAGCCAAAACCAAAAACTCAATCCGTTCACAACAAAAGAGATCCTGAGATTGACCAGTACTAGTAGTACAGCAAAATGATTCGATCCATCTCTACGGTAGTAGAAAACGATTCATCGCAAACGGTTTCGATCTTCATAGATCTAAACACAGAGAGAGAGAGAGATACACGACTTGGATCGATCAATATTCAAAATCAAACAAACGATAGGAACATTAGCTAAGAATAAGCAGACGAAGAGTCTGCCAAGCTGAAACTTTCTTCCAGACCCCAGATTTTAAAGGATCTAAAGCGTTTATGATCAATTAACAAGTTCATAACAGAGAACAAACGTTATCGAACTAAGACGATTCATCGAATAGTAAAAATAGCTTACCCAAGTGAATCTGAAGAAGCTACTTCGAATCGGTGAGAAAAGCAAATAATTGCAGGAAGAAAGTAGATGATGACGAAGAAATGCAAATTAGGTGTGTGAGAGAGAGAGAGAAGAGAATCTTTTAGGGTTTATAAAGTGGAGAGTGTGGGACCTTTTTCATATTTTTTTTTGAATGACAAATCTGGCGGACGAGGAGACCGTCTATCTTTACTTTTATTTCCAATTTGGCCCCTTACTTTCTGTCATTATCATTCTTACCCAAAATTAGCACAAACCTATTTATTACTAGTTTTCTTTTTATGAATGACTTAATTTTTACAATTTTAGTTAAAGTGATGGGAGATCAGTGACAAAGATAAAATGAATTAAATCAGATAATAATAATAAATTTAGTGCCTAAAAAGTGGGGTTTTTAATTAGAAGATCTATCTTTATACCTTTACGAATTTCATGTCTTAAACTCATTAAAAATATATCACTAATTTTATTAAAGTGATATACAGATTTTATTAATTACATTATACATGTGTATATAATATTTTATGATTAATATATATATATACGGACAATTCTTTCAAATATCATTTTTTTAATTTTTATCACCAAAATAGTTTTCAAAAAAAAATAAGCGAAACAAACATTTTTATTTTTGAAAATTTTAATATTTTTTATATTTTTCAAATTTTAAATTCACCTTCGAAATTCCATCTCATAACTTTAAATTGTAAATCTAAATTAGTTAACCCTAGCAATATAAATGTATATTTATATTTTTAATAAAATTTATTTGATCATTTTTCTCTTTAAATTTATTTTGTGATAAAAAAAATTAGAAATATCCAAAAGTTTTATATTTTTTTGATAGAAATATATATATACTAGAAAAAAAATTGAGAAGATGAATGAAAATTGAAGGGTAGAGTTGTAAATTGGCAAGAGTAGAAGAAAAACAAAAAGAGAGGAGGTGGGTTTGGCTGGCTGATGGAATAAAAAGGAAGGCCCACAAACACCAAATGAGCCACCGACCGACCAAACCGTCCTTCCTCGCCGTGAAAACTATTTTCTTTATTTCTTTCTTTTGGATTTGACCCCTCAGCTTTTATTCTTCTATTTATTTCCCCCCATAATAGAGACACTTTCAATTCTTTTAGTATCAGATTTTTCTTGAGGGTACAAAATTCACATGAAAGGGTATTTTTCATTTCCAAGTTGTGTGCAGAGGAAATGAATCGTTACCGTATTGTAATTGTAACTGATACATCATTAACTGCAAAGATGTTAACAAAAGTATGTGGTTTTTGGTTGGCACTACAGTTAGTTTTTTGGGTTAAATTACAAAGCTCCGTGAGACTAAATTTTAGTCAAAGTCATCATTTCAACAATCTAATGAATCATTTAATCTGTAACACTTTTATATATGTATGAAACTGAGGAAGAATTTAAAATTCAAAGTTGGTCAAGTTAGCCAAACTGGCGGCTATCGAAACTTCCACATTGGGTCAAAGTTCAAATAAACGTAGCCAATGCTTTTTATGACTTTATATTTATGAAAACAAAACTGAAAAAGTCACAAAAGAGCAATTCCCAAAAACATCTTAGTCAAAAGATTTCAATGAGCTTATTCTTTGCATGCATCGCGATGAAAGAGTTATATTTCTATCTTTTGTGAAGCTCCAAAAACATTTCATACTATAATTACTGAAACATCCAACTCTATTATACTAATTCTCAACAGTTTGAGAAAGCATTAGATTAAACAAGATAAGCTTAGATGAAGAGGAGGAGGTGTGGTTAGTAGTAAGATAACACTTTGTTATGTACATTGAGCTTAAGAAACCTAACGCCTTCAACTTACTACAAGCAGAGAAGAGAGTAGAAGACCAGAGGTATAAAAGCATTGTCTAGCTGCGCCGTGTAAGCTTCCAACATTCCCGTGGCTGTAACCGCAACAAGAAGCGACCACCATCCTTGGCTTAGTATATAACCCATTGATGCTAATACTGGGACCAGCACATAGCACACTGCCATCATCGATGTTATTCCTGCAGCTGTTCCTTCTACCGTTTTCTCTGTTATGGAAAATATTAGTTTCTGATAGAAAGCAATAGTTGTAAACTTTCAGAAAGAATAAAAGATGCTCACTTCCTGTCTTGCTCCATCTTAACACCCCATACTTGTGACCAACCATCGATGCCTGTTTAAATCAAATCGTTATATATAACATTACATTGGAAGTGACTGAGCTGAGCAAAAAGCTTACCATTGTATCTCCAATCCCGAGGCTGAGTATTCCGGCAAATGGAGATAAAGCTCGGTCATTGAACCCAGAAGACATCCAAATTGGTAGTGCACACCCAAGCAAGAGTGAGAAATGACTACAGATAGGATTATACATAATAAACAAGTGATTAAACAAAAAAAAACAAGACAAAAGTGATAGTTCTATGGAGTTTTTTTAATTCTTGGTCAAGAGAGTTTAAGCACACCTGACGATCAGAAGCTCTGAATCACGATGGTCTGTGAAAGCATTCATGAAGTGATGTAAAGGCTCTCCCAGCGGCTTAATTCTCCATATCTGTTTTACAAATGAGTATCTTGCATATATAAGCCCATCTACAAGGTAAGTTAAGGAGGCTTACTCGAATGATCTCCAATGCAATGAAAACCGCCAATGCTGCACCAAATGCTAGATCGAGAAACTTAGGCTGAATGAAAGGACATGGAGATGATAAGAAGCTGATAGACGAGCGGACTAACACATAAGGAATTTCTAAATAGTAAGATTATCAATCACCAGTCACCTGTAAGACAAGAGCCGGCAAGAACATTAAAACAGCCATCAGATGGTAGTACTTCCGGAGCAAGATTCTCTCAACCTTACTACCTCTTGAGATGTTATAAAACCGTGAGACAGACACAACGATCAACAGAACCCAATAGATACATAATGAAAGTCTCTTCAGAGGTTCAGAAAAGACAAATGTGAGCACCCTGGGATAGAGGAGTACGAAGTTGGATACAATCTTATTAATAGATAAGTAAATGATAGTAGAGATTTAAGTACCATAAGAAGGGATGCTGGTGGAAATCGTGTACAAACTGCATCCAAGAAGGAACAGCCACGACCATAAAAGATAGAAGTGAAACAAAGAACAAGACAGATTTTGCAGTATCACTACAGTTTCTTGGTCTACCGTCTCTCTTTCTCAAAGAGCTTTCATATATATGCAGAACGAATCTAAACACCATCGGGAAGAGTAGAAGGCCCAACAGTAGACCCTGAGAAGGAGACAGCTAAGTATTAAACAATACAGCAAAGGTTTTGTATTTACTTTCGACTTATCATTAACATACCTGGACGATTATGCCGGTTTCAGTTCTCCTTATTCCATAGCTTACTGAGACAAGATCTACAGGTATCAATCTCTCGCAAATCTGTAACATACCAAAGTAACAAACAAACAGAGAAGTCACAAATCGTTATTGGACTTGTGAGCATGCAACCAAATACTCAACGAAGGAGAACAAAACAAGTGTAACCTTTGCAATTGTGCATGCCAAAAAGTCGCCAAAATAGAGTACAAGGCCACTGGTCACAAGAAGAGATTCCCCTATAAAAGTGACTACTGTTAAACAATGAACTAGAATACGTTAAGCCAAAAGACACTTTTTGAATCATACAACCGAAACAAGAAGCCGTTGTTGTTACCAATTGAGGCACAAGAAGGGAAGGTGCAAAGCAAATGACGAATTAACTTCACAGCTGCAAGGCCGTGAAATAACATCCATAACATCTTTAATGATGTGTTCAAGCCTGTCGAGATAAAGGAACAAACACACAAACAGAGGTCATCAAGTGAAATCTAAGCAAAAAAATGATTCAAAAACAACAAGAAACTTAAAGTGGATGTTACTTACCAGTGTGTGATATCATGGAAAGTGAAACAAAGCATGCCACTCCATACAAAACTGTGCCACTTAAGCTAACCCTTGTAAGCCAAACGGATGAGGTAGAAGATTCATCTTTCTCCGCTTGCGACATAACCACTGAGAGATATATAAGAATAGCGCAGCAGCTAGCCGATGCTGCCCAATACTGCATTGTCACATGCGCAAGCTCTACACAACAGAGATTAAAGCATGTCTTCTTGTAAGAAGAAACGAATAAAGTTCAAGCTGAAACATCGAAAATGTCAACATAGACAGTCATAATAAGAGTAGACTCTGTGAAAAAAAAACACCATCTTGTTCAGCTTGATGGAGTAAGATAGCTCTTGTAAGCTGTACCAGCTTAGACATCATAACAGCAGGAAGTGTTACAGCTCCTAGCAATATCCCTGACGATGCACCTCGCCTGCAATAAATAAGCCATTATAAAAAGAAGAAACCTAACAAAAATGATAACTTTTTATATCCAAAACAACAAGATCTTGAATCTCATACAGATTCGTGCTTCTAATCTCGTAAAGTTTCGTACTTTTCAAATAATATTACCTGGCGTTGAAACGAGAGAGAAGAAACGGGGAAGTCTCGGCGCGTAATTCGACGAGGAAAGCGGAGAGACAGAGGAGGAAGAGGGAGGGCCATGAGAGATTAGAGATAGAGGGAGAGACAAGAGGACACGAGAAACCACGACTGCCACTACCACTCTCTCTCCCGTCACAAACGACGGCGATGATGATTCTCCGGCCATATGATCGCCGGTGCAGTAGTTTATGTCATTTAGATTAGATTGAGAACAAGGCACATCCGCCACACCAACTTCACCTGCTTTTCGAAATGGGTGTCGTTGTATATTTTTTTAAAGATGGAGCTTATTCCAAATAAATAGAAAAGTAAAAGGGTCGATGTGTAATTAAATGGAAATTATCAACCCGAACAAAAAAAAAAGAGAAGAAAAAAAAAAATCCTTAATTTTCTCCGGTGTTTGCCGGCAGCGTCTAGTTCAACGCTCGACCTCGTTTCGATGCAGGGAAAGTTGCAATACCAGATTTGGTTTTTACAAGTTTTTTATTCGAGACCGAACTAGGAGGAAAGTTGAAGTGGAGTCTGGTTCGAATGTTCAATCTTGGACTGCTTGTGTTGTTGTTTTGTCGGATTATCCATGTTCGTGTTATGTAGTAACTCATAGTGTTCTGTCTGAAATTAGCAAAATCTCGAAACTTCTGCGTGGTTTGGCTTGTGGAACCTGGTCTAATCTGTTTTTTTTTTTCGGGTATTTTAAGTTGTTTCTGTTCAATCCCATCTGCTTGACAGGTGTCGAGTCGATCGTAGTGTCTCCTGGAACTGATCCTTTCTTTAACTGATATAGTTTTGGATGAGATGGATGTTGAAGGTGTCGCAGCAGATCTTCTGTCCAGAAGTGGTGGCAATGCAGATGAGTCTTGTGAGGCAAGCACGAGTGGGAAACCTTCTAGCACCTTAGAGAATTTTGCAACTGTTGGCGAGCCAAGGAACGGCATGGAGTTTGAGTCCAAGGAGGCTGCGTACTATTTCTACAGGGAATATGCTCAATCAGTGGGATTTGGCATCACAATAAAATCTAGCCGTCGTTCAAAGAGATCAGGAAAGTTTATTGACGTCAAAATAGCGTGTTCAAGATTCGGAACCAAGCGCGAGTCAAGCGCGGCTACAAACCCGAGATCATGTCCCAAGACGGGTTGTAAAGCTGGTCTGCATATGAAGAGGAAAGAAGATGAGAAATGGGTTATATACAGTTTTGTAAAAGAACATAACCATGAGATTTCTCCGGATGATTTTAATGCCAGCGTAAGGGGAAAGAACAAGCCTGCTGGTGCGTCAGCATATCAAAAGAAAGGTCTTCAACTGGCTCTAGAAGAGAATGACTTCAAGTTAATGCTCGAGCATTTCGTGGACATGCAGGATAAGCAGCCTGGTTTTTTCTACGCAGTGGATTTTGACTGTGAAAGACGTGTTAGAAATGTGATTTGGCTTGATGTGAAGGCGAAGCACGACTATTGCAGTTTCTCTGATGTTGTTCTCTTCGACACGTTTTACGTTAGGAACAGATACAGAATCCCATTTGCTCCTTTTGTTGGGGTTAACCATCACCGTCAATATGTGTTGCTTGGATGTGCTTTGATTGGAGAAGAGAGTGAGTCAACATATTCGTGGCTGTTTCGGACGTGGCTTAAAGCAGTAGGAGGTCAAGCTCCTGGAGTGATATTAACAGAACAGGATAAGCTTCTAAGCGACGTTGTTGTTGAAGTGTTTCCAAGTGCTCGTCACTGTTTCTGTTTGTGGAGTGTGATGAGTAAAATTCCTGAGATGCTGAATCCTTTTGTGAGTCAAGATGATGGTTTTATGGAGTGTTTTAGAAACTGCGTGCACGGATCTTGGACAGATGAACAATTCGAAACGAGTTGGTCAGAGATTATTGGTAAGTTTGAACTTAACGAGAATGAGTGGCTCCACTCGTTGTTTAGAGATCGGAAAAAGTGGGTGCCACATTATTTTCATGGGATTTGTTTCGCTGGATTATATGGACCTGAAAGATCTGGAAGTGTCGTCTCTCATTTCGACAAGTATATGAACTCAGAGGCTACATTCAGTGGCTTCTTTGAACTCTACATGAAGGTTTTTGCAGTATCGTTATGATGTGGAAGCAAAGGATGATCTTGATTCTCAGAGCAAACAGCCTACACTGATGTCTTCTTTAGAATTCGAGAAACAACTTTCCTTAATCTACACGGACGCTGCTTTTAAGAAGTTCCAAGCTGAGGTACTGGGAGTTGTTTCTTGCCAACTTCAGAAAGAAAGAGAAGATGAGACAACAGCAATATTTTGCGTTGAAGATTTTGAAAAACGCCAAAACTTCTTCGTTGTTGTGAACAAAGAGTTGTTGGATATGTGTTGCTCTTGTTATTTATTCGAGTACCAGGGATTTCTCTGCAAACATACGATACTCGTACTTCAAAACTCTGAAGCTTCCTGCATTCCATCTCAGTATATATTGAAGCGCTGGTCAAAGAACGGTAACAGCAGAGAAGATAAGCATGAAAAATGTGCCACTGTACAAAACCGGATGGCACGTTTTGATGATCTCTGTAAGCGCTTTGTCAAGCTTGGAGAAGTTGCATCTTTATCAGATGAAGCCTACAAGACTGCTTTACAGTTTTTGGAAAAAAACTTGAAGAAATGTGTTAGTGTGAATAATAGTTCTCCCAAGTTTCCTTCAGAGCCAGACAAGTTAATGACAAGTGAGTCTATTGGCTTAGAGAATGGATGTACTTTGGACTGTGCATCAAAACTGTCAAGCAAAAAGAAAATTCAGAAGAAAAGAAAGGTGATTTTTAGATTGATGGTCAATCTTATGAGATTATTTGTAGATTGCTAGCCCTAGCAGAAGGATCTAATGGATTTACGTTGTTGTTAAAAGGCATATTATGGACCAGAGGATGTGACGAACAGGTCAGAAGAACTCCGACAAGAAACTGTAAGCAATCTGTTTTGTGCCATGTCTCTCGTGTTACTTTAGGCTTGGTTCTTCGATGCATTCTTATGCAATCAGATTCACTTTTAGGCTCTTATCATGTGCAGGAACAAGTTAGCTCCAGAGCTCCTACCTTTGAGAACTCTTACATTCCTCAAGCAGATATGGAAGCAACGGAACTAGGCTCCTGTGCTGCACCTCTTGGGATCTATTATTCGACTCAGCAGCCTATTGGAGTTGGGTTTAACTGCACATCTGTAACGCTATCCTTTTTTGTTGTTGTTGTTTTTAAACTGAAAACTATGTATTTTCTTGATATCCTCGCAGTTCTCATCGGTTTCTTCCGTCCAGGATGGTTACTACGGACATCCGGCAACCATACAAACAATGGTACAATGCTTTACCTACCTCTCAATTTGTTTCTGAGCTTCTTCATGTATAACCTTACGTGTCAATCCATATCTCTGGTCAAAATCTGATCGCTTTAAATTTGTCCGATGAGGTCGTTTGGTAGCTAAGAATCAAGGTTGACGTTGATATTTGTATTATGTGTGGTTTAGGGAAACTTGCATTCAGTTCATGGACGGATGACTCAATATGAGACACAACCGAGTATCCAAAGAGCTGTGAGTTGATGTTTTATATACTTTCTACCTTTCTCTTCTTCCAAAGTCAAATTGTCGTAAAAAAGAATATTGTTTGTCTTTTTGGGATTGGCTTAGTTTCAGGTACAGACAGGTTTCAGGGGAAGCGCTATTCGTGGCTGCTATGACATGGAAGAAACTCTGCAAGACATGGTATGTACCCGTAAACTCGTTAAAAGGATATGTTATTAAATAAACAGAATAGATAAGAAGTAGAGATAAACACGTTTACACCAAACCCGTTTCCTCAAAATGTTTTCTTTTGACGTTTTCTTTTGTTAATAATCTATTTGATTCAAGACTTAACTGAGACTGCGATAAATCCTCTGTTTACATGATCAGCCCTGTGTCTAAGAGTTACGTATATGTTTTTTGTTTGTGCAGACACTGGAGTCTTCACAGTTTCAGGGCTCTGGTCCGAGTGATCACTCCCTCTAACCGAACAAGCTCTCAAGAGCTGCTTTTCATACCTTTTGTAAAAAAAAAATTGTAATGGGAGGACACTTGTATTCTGAAATGGCTTGTGAGGTAATTGTTATTCAAAATGGGGAATGTATATCAGTATACGTATAGAAATGTGATATCTTTGTCTTGAAGTAATAGACAACCTTGGTTGACCTTGAGGGTCATCTAGACAACCTTGGACTTTGTCATGAGTTTACTAGTGCGTGCCACGCCCAAAAGAGTAAGTTAGAAGTATACACTATCTGATTCCTCTATCTAGAAAAGAAAGATTAAAAAGGGAAAGAAGTCAATTAAATCCTTAAAGCTAAAAGAAAATACTTCAAAGCTGAACATAGACATTTTGGAGAGAAGTAAGAACTCTTCAACTTCGTTTTTGTTGAAAGATGTCAAATTTATTTTATATATCTATAACTTACATTTTTTCCTTTATTTTATAGAGTTCAGCGGATTAAAATTAAATAAAATAGAAGAGTAGATCTCCATATATAAAAATAAAAAGACAATTTTCTTACATACTCATTTTTAAGTTTTTGTCATAAAAATAATTAATAATCAAAATAATTTGTTTTTTATTTTTAAAAATTTTATAAATGTATATTTATACTTTTTAATAAATATATTTATGATTTTTTTCTCTTTAAAAATTATTTTTATAACAAAAAATTTGGTTAGAGTATTTCTCAAAATTTAAAATGTTTGCCGTGAGTATAGATAGATAGATATTTAGTTTTCTTTTGTCGACTAGTTATATATTTCGTTAATTGTTTTTTTTTTTTTGTATATTTCCGTTTCATATAATAAGGCGGGGGACGCGGGTGATATCGACACTTCGATCGGAGAATATGAGCAACCTTACCGCCGATCCCACTACCGACGCTTCTTCCACCGCCGTGGCAGTGTCCGGCTCTAAAGCAATCCAGGCTCCGCCTCCGACTGATCGACCCGTCCGCGTCTACGCCGATGGGATCTACGATCTTTTCCACTTTGGTCACGCTCGATCTCTCGAACAGGCCAAGAAATCGTTAGTATTCCCGTAGATAGTTTCCACTAACGATTTTGGATTTGTGGATGGGTCAAGTGTTGTTGTCTCTCTCTCTGATCTATTGACTCGATTGTTGATGCCTCTGGATTTCTCGTGGTTTTAGTTTTGATTTTGTAAAGAGAAATTAGAGTAATGGTTCTGCTATTGCTTATAGGTTTCCAAACACTTACCTTCTTGTTGGATGTTGTAACGATGAGACTACTCATAAGTACAAGGGAAGGACTGTTATGACTGCTGAAGAGCGTTATGAGTCACTTCGTCATTGCAAGTAATTGCCTTTTTTTCTATCTATGTGTTATTCTTTTAGAAGCCATGGGTGTGGAAAGGAGTGGACACGTTTGCTTTACTGTACAGGTGGGTAGATGAAGTCATTCCAGATGCACCATGGGTGATCAACCAAGAGTTTCTTGATAAGAACCGGATTGACTATGTTGCCCATGATTCCCTTCCGTAAGAACGTTTTTCTTTACCAATTTTCAGTGAAATGGTGGAAAAGTATTATTGTTTTCATTTGTTACTGCTACCTTCTTGTTAGCTATGCTTTTCCTGTATAAATGATATGAAAACTTCTTTGAATGTAATATCATCCACAGGTATGCAGACACCAGCGGAGCTGGAAAGGATGTCTATGAATTTGTGAGTCAGGGGAGGGATGATTTTCATCACACCTTTGTATTTCTGGTTTAACTTGCCATTTGGGTGCAGGTTAAGAAAGTTGGGAGGTTTAAGGAAACAATGCGAACTGAAGGAATATCAACCTCGGATATTATAATGAGAATCGTGAAAGATTACAACCAGTATGTCATGCGTAACCTCGATAGAGGATATTCAAGGGAAGATCTTGGTGTTAGCTTTGTCAAGGCATGCTACCTCTTCTTTTTTCTTGTTTTGCTATTTTTTTATCTCGTTTGGAGGAATTAGCTTTGGGGTTTATCGATTTGCAACAGGAAAAGAGACTTAGAGTTAATATGAGGCTGAAGAAACTCCAGGAAAGAGTCAAAGAACAACAAGAAAAAGTGGGAGAAAAGGCATGTCTTCTCTCAACTTCTCTTTGCTTAATTGATCATCATAAGTCTATCGTTTTTAACTGTGTTGCATTCTATTAAACAAGCTGTTCATCATAAGTTGCAAGGTCTAGGTTACGTCTCTATACGCGTCTCCCCTCGAACTTGTACCCTATGACTACTCACCACTGTTTAAACAGCTTACTGTGTCACGTTTGCAGTCGAACTTCTCATAACTTGAACCTCGTTCCCTTATTTTACGATTTTCAGCCTCTAGACAAAGAGCATTCTTATCTCTTTTTTCTTGTTATGCATTAAGTGATGCTTGTTAGTCCATTCGTGTTTCAATTTCGAAATACCAAAAGTTGCTTCTTCTTTGATATGTAATAGTGGTGCCAGGCGATATCAAGTTGTTGAATATTTTCATCCCTACAGTAGCAGCCTTTATCACTTGTATCCGCTGTCCTTGAAACCTCCATGCAGTTTCATGCTTTAACTAGAGGATGACTACGTTTATGCAATGATATTACCTCTTAACGTTTCGTTCTTATAATTTTCCAATTGCCTCTTTTACTACTTTTTTAATATCTAAACCCTGATTTTCCAGATACAAACCGTGAAAATGCTGCGCAACGAGTGGGTGGAGAATGCAGATCGGTGGGTCGCTGGATTTCTGGAAATATTTGAAGAAGGTTGCCATAAGATGGTAAGTAGAATTGTGAAGAAACTATCAACTAACAACACATCCGTTTATAAGTTATGGTCTGTTGAGGCTTTGAGTAAAAATAACAAAATGTGTAAACTGTTGATAGGGGACTGCAATCAGAGACAGTATCCAAGAGAGGTTAATCAGACAAATGCCTAGAAACAAACTGGAGAACGGTGAGGATGATGACACAGACGATCAGTTCTATGAAGAATATTTCGACCATGACATGGGCAGTGACGAGGATGAAGATGAACGATACTATGACGAGGAGGAAGATGTTGAAGAAGAGAGAGAGAAAAGTGATAAGACGGATGCAAAAGACAACAAGTAAGATCATTGTACTCATGACCAAGTCTACTAAACTCCCTTAGCCTCTCACTCTATCTCTCTTTATGTGTTAGAAAGGGAGAGTGAGCGTGTTTGTGATGTGTGTTTTAAAAAAAAAAAGTTCGAACGTGCGTGCTTGTCTTTGGTAAGCTGTCTCATCGTTGTTGATTTTTGTAGACGCATGTGTTTCTCTTTCGATACTTAGTATCTTGTATTTCATCGTCTTTTTTAATCTTTATATAACGGCAGAGTGCAATGAATAATGCAATGTTGTGAAAAAAGAAAAGTCGACGATTCGTGTCTGCCATAAATTGACCACTATTGTCTTCATCTTTAAATTGAACTATGAGTTGGTCCAAGTCGGTTCTTTTATTATTCTTTTTAGTTTGTCAAGTCTGAGAAAGTTGATTCTCAAAACTATTTGATTTTCGTGTGTTGTATAATATTAACCAATGTTCTAAAAAGTGGTTAACTTGGCAAATCGGCAAACAATTTTCTTATAATCTGATTAAAATGGTTTAAATCATTTAGATTGGAATAAATTAATTTAAATTAGTTTCCTGTGGAAACAAAAGAGACTAGTAGGAGTATTTTAGAGGAGAGCCACATAGATTAGATACCAAAGCACAAGATAGATCACAAATGATACTCTAATGACCATTAATTTAAGTTTAAGTGTGTATACACATGACACAGCTTTATAGAAAACAATTAGTAGAGATTAGCGATTCATCTTGTCCTTGACATAACTTCGCGGTTTCATCTTTAATTTTGGGGTTAATAAATGATGAAGCCAATTTGCTGATCTGTTGTATAGAAAATTGATAACTGGCTAATCCCCAGAAAAATTGATAAGTTAGTATTGAAATTTTTGTTTCTTGTATAAATTACTACATATTGTACATATATTCTTTTAATTAAATACTTTTGTTTAATTTGAAACTTCTTAGATTACAGGATTTTACGGGGTGATCGATTGTAGCTATAGATGCTTTAGACCATGATTATCTCTAGGTCCTTCACATAAGATCTTTAACAAAAAATAATTAAATATTTGAGTGAATTCCGTAAAAAGTTAAGAATCGGTTGTAGAAATTCCAAAATAAAAACCGATTTTGTCTGGTTTCTTAACCCGTGATTGATTCGCTTTTTAATTTTTTTATAACCAAACAAAAAAAATCCTAAGACCCCCAAATGAGTTTCATGGGATAATTATGATCTTACATGGCCAGAATTTACCCTAGAGTCACATATGTCAACCAATCAAACTTTCTTTTTCTTTAAAAAGAATTACAGCCAAAAAACTTCTAGAAAATTAAATATGGCGGTAGAAAAAATTATTTTCAGTGCAAAAAATAATGCTTTATAAAGCTACATCAAATTCTTTTTTTACAGAAAATAAATATACAACTTAAATTTTACATGAAAAAACATAAGTTAAAGTTCAATCCAATCGTCCCCATAAATAAAGGTTCTCCTGCAACATGCTTGCTTTTGATATCTCGGTGCTTTGATCAAACTATATTCTCAGTCTGTACTTTGAACTATGAAGGTTGGAAGATGTCAGGAGAGTGGCTGATCAGATTGCAACTAGTGTCAGGAGTGAACATCTTGGCTGTCGAACATTAGATTCAGATTTGGGCGAAACTGTCTACTTCAACACTCCTGGTATGGTTATCTCTGTTTCTGCCTACGAGGATCCAGTGTGGGCTCTTTGGACCTCTGTTACTTATGATGCCTCTTGTTGTCTTTGTTTTTGAATATATCTTGGAATCTCTAGGCTCATTCATATAAAAATGTATCATTCTTAACAACTTTTAAGTCCTTAAACTTATATTATGGTATCAATAATTGTGTTTGTTAAGCCTTGTATGCTAACACTACTTAAAGATAAGTATTGAGAATTTCATATATTTAGTGCAATACATTATTTAATATATGGCATTGCAGTAAAATAAGAAAATTATTGTATTTTCAGACAGATATATTTAGATTTTTTTTAAAAATATATATATTAATGTAATATGGGATATTATATGTCACCTATGCTTGTATAAGGATTAAAGACTAATCAATAAAATTAAATAAATAAATATATTGTTCATTGACAAATTTTTATTATATTAAATTACGAAAAAATCTGTATCCAGAACGATGATATGTATATATAACCGCGTCAAGATAGTTGGATGATTAAAAATTTTGATTACAATAAGAATCGAATGAAAAAGAAATGAAGATGAGACATGCTATCGACATAATTAGAGGTTGACTTGATACCCTTAAGCTTCATTACCACTATTTTTGAGCTAAGAAAGGAGTCAACTTGTGTGCTATGTACATTTTATGTCGACATTCTTTCGCCATTCTTTTGAGAGAAAAAGGAAAAAGGAATAATATTCTTTATCTTAGATCTTTATTCAATCTTTCTATTTTAATTGTTCTCGGAGACCAAGCTAACTCGTGAAGACGTGTTTGAACGAGTCTAATTTAATAAGAATCCAATATATATTTCTTTTCTTTCCTTCCACAATAGTCGCTCTCGACTACGTTTACTATGCACTCATTTTCTTTTCGAAAAACTATGCACTCATTTTCATTTAATCATTTAGAACATAAAATGATGTATACCGCATATACTGCAATCTACAAATGTTAAACAAGTCTTAGTTCCATAAGGAAAAACTACTATTCTGAAAATTTCCACTCTAGTTTGAGTTCCACAAGAGTTTTTATTTTCTTTTTTACGTTTCTCAAAAGCTAGCTTAAAATAGATTTGAAAACTAGGTTGAGAACACGAATGATTTTGGCTGGCCTATACATTGGATTTGAGAAAAATGATTTTTACTATTTTATCTAAATTTGGGTTCTAGAAAAACATAACTGGAATCAAGATATTTAATCAACAAAAAGTGAAGTTTTATATGAAATGTCAACATACAAACTTATAGAATCACGATTTCATAATATAACAAAACTGAGTAATTGTTTTTTTATAATGATTAAAATATATCTTCTCTACTAAAAGAGAAGTACAATTTTATCTACCATAAAAAGTCATAATAGGTCCATTTCTATAATTACATATATTTGATTATTTACATTAATATATTGAAAATATAAGATCTTAAAAATATTAAGAATTATAAAGATAACAAGTTACAAATCTGTTAAGAAGATCTTCACAAAATCTTACTAATTTTTTAAAATATTTTTAATTAATAAATTAAATAATTTTGTAATTAATTATATAATATTATTACAATTAATTTTAAATAAAAAATTATTATAAAAAAATAAAATAAAATTATATGATATTTTATAATTATTTTCTATATTATATTAAAATAAAAGTAATCTATGAATTAAGTATGAAAATGATATTAAATTGGTAAATTAGCATATTTACAAAAATAATTTCATTTAAATAAATAAATAAAATAGTATTCACCATTTAAAAATATTAAAATATTATTCACCATCTAAAAAGAGTAAAATTTTAAAATTATGTAATATTAATATAAAATTAAATAAAATTGTTAATATATGTTAAAATTTTATATCTACAAAACTATATTATCTATTTATTTATTTTAAATTTACAATAATATATTATCTAAAAATGAGTACATAAAAATATAATAGAATATAGCTAACATTTAATTTAAGTGCTATTTACAAAATATTCTATTCGAAATATTAATTGTTTTAATTCATTTAAGATACTAAAAATTAATTTTAGTTATAAATTTAAAAATTATTTTTAATTATGATAAATATGTTAAAAAATTTATAAATAATCTCATCAAAATAATCAATTTTTATATAAAACAATCATTAATTTAGTAATAAAGAAAATTAAATATAATTTTTTAAGTTCAAAAAATATAAAAATGAAAAGTTACCCGCAAAGTCTTGTAATAAAATTACAACAACAGATGTTAATTTTGGAAGTACTATGAACGGTTTGTGCGGAGAAAAAACACTATTTAAAAAATAAATGCCTATAGTGTAGCAATGTTCATATTCTTTCAAAAAAAGCAATGTTTATATAATCAGAATTTTATAATAAAACCAAATGTCGAATATTCTACATCACTCGTAACTAACGAACCTAACAAATATTTTGTACTTTCAGACTCAAAACTAAAAGAAAAAACATGAGAAATTTGATATGTGTTAATTCATGAGAAGAATAAGATATAGCTTTGTTTTATACCAAAAAATATTTATTATTATTATTATTCTTTCTTAAAGTGAAAGATTATTTTCTTTAATCATAATTCATTTTACTTAACTCATGATTATTTTTATGCGACAAAACGACCAATTTTTAAGTTACAATAAATAATTAAAACAATAAAAGGTATATGTTGCTTTATCCAAAAATAAATTTACAACTGTCTTTTTGATAAAATATTTTAGCAAGTCCATTTGTTAAATTTCGAAGTCTGTAATTCGAATGCGTTCTAAAATTTTTTTTTCCAACTTTATATTCTAACATGAGATATTTTACAAATGATATTTTTATCTTTACAACCAACACACTTTCGGTTTTTATTTTTCCATTCAAATTTGTTTAATTCTTGACTTATGGTCACACTTCTTCGTAATGCTCACATCCATGCTTGTATTCCACCTTACATCGGATCATTCTGAGAATCTTCACTCAAAAACTTACTAAAAATAGTATAAAACTATTTTGTACGATGTCCAACACAACATTCCGCCAATGTAAGGCACCGTATTTGAATTTGGTTAGCAAATAAGATTACATGCCTAACTATTTCTAATTAATTACTAGCCTATTTGGTATTGGAAGGTAATGTTATTGGTCAGATTTCTAGACAAATCGTAAGTTCGTTACCATTGCGTCTGTTTTTTTTTTGTCGAGATATCAATTATAACTATTGTGTAAGTAATGTACGATATAAAACAAGCGGGAATACGTTGCATACTTCTGAAAAACAATTGACTTTCAATTATTTGTCTATTAAAAGATTCGTCAGTATAAAAATAATAATAATAGGGCAAAGATAGATACAAAATCATTAAGCTCAATATATTTTGTTTAGTTTCATTTATCATGAGCTCATATCTTGGTAATGAATGACCAAAAACTTAGCATAAATTTAAATGGTATTAAACTACTTAAACTATTAATATACCGTATATATACATATTCAGATACTTCCATTACCATACGAATTTTATTTCTTCTTTTCATCATCAAAATTTTTTGCTAAGAAACCCTAAAATTATCATGATGATGAAGAACGTGAAACTCTTACTCTTCTTCATCTCCATCTCCCTCCTCCTGATCTCCATCGCTGAAGCCCAACACGAGGGCCATTCTCATTCAGGGAAACCTCAATGTGAGTGTTCACACGACGAAGACCATGAAAACAAAGCCGGTGCTCGGAAATACAAAATCGCAGCCATTCCCGCCGTTCTAATCGCCGGAGTTATCGGAGTTCTCTTCCCTCTCTTAGGCAAAGTCTTCCCTTCTTTGCGTCCCGAGACTCACTTCTTCTTCATCACCAAAGCTTTCGCTGCCGGAGTTATCTTATCTACCGGATTCATGCACGTCTTGCCTGAGGCTTACGTGATGCTTAACTCGCCGTGTCTCACGTCGGAAGCATGGGAGTTTCCGTTCACCGGATTCATTGCGATGGTGGCAGCGATCTTGACGTTGTCTGTTGATTCATTTGCCACTTCAAGTTTTTACAAATCGCATTGTAAAGCGTCGAACACGATCACTGATGGAGAAACCGGTGAGCCCTCCGTTAGTTCCGACAAGGTCCAGATGCTCAGGACAAGAGTTATTGCACAGGTTTGTTGAGCTCCACGTTTGTCTACAATCATAGAGTTTCTGTTTTCTAGTAATAATGTTTTTTTTTCCTATACTAGAATTATGAACTTTTGAATCGAACATAACTGTACATGGAAACGCATATAACGTAAAGATTTTTGATTTTTAGCAAATTAACCAAATTGTTTCGTAATTTAATTAAATATCAAGAAAAAATAAGGCATGAATCGATATGTATATTTTTCAACTTGAAGTGTTTTTTTTACAGGATAATTTTGAAAACAAAATGTACAAGTTCATGCACTTCTGCGAGTTTATTTGTTGTTAACGTGGATTATTTTGATTCGGACCATGTGAGTTTTGATTCGCTAAGAAAAACATCACATGTTATTTGGTGCCAAAATTCCAAAACAGACCTTTTCAGATATAATGTTTAGCTTTTAAACGTATCAATTTAGAGTTTAATGAAAATAAAGAAAAAGGTTAAAGTCCATTATTTGGATGCATCGAAAATCCTAATTTTATTTTGTCTAAAATCTTAAAAAACAATATAACATGTATTGTAAAAATTGAGATTTATCTCAGAAATGATATTAATACGTTTCCATATTCTAAAAAAAAACTCAAAGTAGGTATTGGAGTTGGGGATAATAGTACATTCAGTGGTAATAGGAATATCACTAGGAGCTTCACAGAGTCCTGAAGCCGCAAAAGCACTCTTCATTGCCTTAATGTTTCATCAGTGCTTCGAAGGTCTTGGCCTTGGTGGTTGCATTGCTCAGGTTTTTTTTTCTGTCTTTTATTTTATTCTTGATCGATATAAACTCAGTCCATGTATAATATACATGTGGTAATACATTTATCTGTCGACTTGTAAATTTTAAATTGTTACGTTATTGCATAGTGGTCACACACGTTTTGTTATTGTAGGGCAAATTCAAGTGTTTGTCAGTAACAATAATGTCTACGTTCTTCGCGTTGACGACTCCTATAGGAATCGCTGTGGGAATGGGAATAGCCAATACGTACGATGAGTCTTCTCCAACGGCTTTGATCGTTCAAGGAGTATTGAACGCTGCATCCGCAGGTATTCTAATCTACATGTCTCTGGTCGATCTTCTCGCAGCAGACTTCATGCACCCCAAGATGCAGTCCAACACTGGGCTTCAAATCATGGCCCATATTGCTCTTCTTCTTGGTGCTGGTCTCATGTCTTTATTGGCTAAATGGGCTTGATGATTCCTTTTATTCAACACTTTCGTTGTTTTTGTTCATGGTGTTTCAATGGTAATCGTGGAACTCACATATCTTTTCTATGTTGTTAACCATTTGTTTGTTAATTCTCCTTTTCAATTTTAATTTGGAGATCTCTATTTTCTGGCTCATATTCATGTATACATGTGCAAAATTTATTTGAATTATGTATATTGATTCATGTCCCCGAAAAGTAATGAGCCTTGATTGGTTGCTTATGTGAGTGTGATTTGTAATGATTTATATATTATCTTTATTTGTGTGTTATATAACATATCTTGTATATAGCTTAGAAATTAGAACATATATATTATCTAAAAAAGCTTTATTGTTTATGCATGGCGAAGATTCGGTTTTTGGTAGTTAAAAATCAACATAAAAGACATGATCTTTAAAGAAACGTCTAGACAATATATGAAACCTCTGAGAAGAGTGAATCTACTATACGTATAAAAATAAAGTTGAATAACCGGAGAATGAAAGGTAGAAAGTCACCCTTCTTGGTGGTTTAATGGTTTTCACTAAAAAAAAATTGTCATATTGATCCAAGCTAGAGATCTATTTTGTTCTAGTGCGAAATTATTAATTTGACATGTGATCACGCAGATATGGACCCATGTTTTCATTTCATTTGAATACCCGGGAGAAAATTTATCCATGGGTTACACCTTCCATCGGAGTTGAAGTCCGTGTCTTTAATAAACCCGATTTTAACCTTTTAAAATAAAAGTCATCCATAGAATAATGAATAAGCTAACACAATAAGTGTTTGAAACTAGAGTATCGCATCGTATCGTGACTGAGTGATACAAAAATAAAAATGATTTACTTAAATAACCTCTAATGAAACATTAAAGAATATTTTTCTCTAAAAATAAAATAAAATTTTATTTATGATATTTACCATTTTCATACTTAAACTTATATTCTCTACCATTTTCTGTAAGTTCTCTTTCTATATTTATATATTATAGCTCTTTTAGTTACAGAAATTAACATTTTGAATGATTTTTCAGTTAGTAAATAATATATTTTACTATATTAAAGATACAAATACACAGTAAATGACACAAAAAAACAGCTGTACCTTTTGTATATATACAATAACCATATACATAAACAACAAACCTAAATCTCCTTCCATATATAATTTAACATTTTAAAGTAATCCAAGATAATTTCAAATGGTTTTTTCTCTATTGCGTCAGTGTTGCCGTTCCACAACCACCGCGATTGATCAACCATCATCAGTGGCTAATTCAGAAGAATCACGATGGAGACCGCCTTTACCACCGATACTGGAAGATGGTGAAACCAAGAGTGAACACCATGTCAAGCCTGCAAAATCAAAATCTAAAATTAAAACTACCTTCAAACGAATATTGAAGAAAATCCGCTAGCTAAATGGTAACACATAATTTATATCTTTTCAATTTCAGTTATTCTATAAATTATAGTACTTGAATTTTTTTTTTGTACATTTGAAGTTGAACTCCGGTTTCTTGTCCACGAAAAATGATCTTAATTTTGTTGTGTATTACTTGTTAGGTAGGAATCTCGCAGTGATGGACAGTGCACCGCCCAGTAATTTTTTTCGTTTTTTCAGTATTGAAGTCTAGTATGTCATATTATTTTGCAGTTTATGCAAGCAGCCTTGTTATGCCCAAGTTTACATGAGTATATTATACAAGTTTGTAAGTGAATTTGTGTGGAAAGAACAAGTGGGTCAATCGTATCCATCTTTGTTGTCACTCCATCAAAAATATAAGTTAAAACCTGGTTTCCTCATGTGGGGTGTTCGATTACTGAGCCAGCCTATTATGGTTCAGTTCTAGTGACGACACTAGAAAGAAAAGAGTATTTGTGTAAATAAGATTGAGAGAAGAGGTTAAAGCCTCAGTGAACTACAGTTTTTATGGGCCAAGACGAAGACATTAGCATAACCAATATATACAATTTATTTAGGCACAACCCAATACAATAGTCAAAACTAGCAATTAAAAATCGTTCTTTGAACCAGCAACTGAAAAGGGCCCAAGCTCAATCAAAATCATGGAGTCAGACCAATGCCACATCTTTAGACCACATTTGAGAGTGGTTTCGGTTCTCATTTAAATAATTACACAAAAGACATCAATTATCAGACTATAACTTGTTAATGCTACCATTTTCCAAACTCAGAACACTTCACTCCTTTGCTTTACCAGTTTGTTAGCTAGTATTTATATATGTTGCGATAGTTTTTGTATGCATGTTGCCCCACATCTTTAGTCACTTATGTAGAGTTGATTTTGTGAGTTTCACTTTCGGCACGTCCAATTTGCTATTTCATGTTCTCCTTACAAAACTTTTATAAGAAACATTTTATACTATACTTCTATAAAAATTTCCTAAACCCATGCTGCCATACATCTAAAGAAGAGAAAATTTGATTCTTTAACAGAGAAGTGAAGACACTGGCCACGCTTGGTTGGGTTGTATTATGCCCTACTTTTCTTCCTTCCCAACACAAAGAATCCAACTATTTTTTACACAACGTAACCAAATCAATAAAGATAATAAAGCAACTATAGCAACAAACATTCTATTATCACTAATGTGGAGAAATGTTAATTACCAAATCAATAAGTTATAATCTAAAGAAAATTCGTCACCCCCATATGGACAAAAAGAAGCTTTATTGGCTTTGGTGCCAAAGTGCCACATGCATATCCCAGCTAATCCTATTCCCTGTTTCTTCTGCATAAACTTTATTAGTTAGGCCATCATTATCCCTAGAACTCCTAATGGGGGTTTTTAAATTTTCTTTTTTGTTTTTTTTGCTGTTTAAAAAAAAAAGAAAAAAAAATTAAAAAACGAACCAATCATGGCCCGCCACATGTCAGTAGGGCCTGCAAACAGTGTAAGAAACTCTCTAAAACCGGTTCTTATTTAGTAGTTTTTAGAAGCGGTTGTTGCACTGTTCATTGACCCCACTGACGCGAACAGTGCAAGAAACCCTCCTAAGAACCCCGGATAATCATGCTCTTATATATTGTTTTACATAATCCTTTCGGTGGTCGTAATTTTTTTTTCGGGAGTTCTATTAGATTCTAGTTACATTATATATTAAAAATATGCGTAAAATTATTACTAAATTTTAAAACGCGAAATAGCTATATGTATTTGTGAAGCAAACAATCCTATAAATCGAAAATTAGTTTCTATGTCGTCTCAAAAAACAATCAGGGGTAGTGTAGTGATTGGAGATTTAACATCTGGTCACTACTCAAATAGTTGGACACATTAAACATTTTTATAGTGGTAAATTTTTCTTGAAATTATAGAGGTTATGTATGCTAATCTGAATTCTAATCTTGGTAAAAATTATGTATGATTTTGTATATTACAGAGATTATATATATACTCATGGTAATACATGAGTAATACTAACCCAAACCATAAACTACATCTTTACCAACAAAGTTTGCATGTCATGGTCACCAGCAAGAAATATCTTTTTTATTTCATTTTCTAACTTTTTGTTTCTTTAAGTTTCTCTCCTTTTCTCTCACCCATTTGGTCACAAAAGATAATTACTCACCAGACTTTTCCACCATCCCTATTCTCATTTCCCACATCAGACAACATTCTCTCCCTAGAGGGAAAGCATCTCCTCTTCTTGATTCACATTTGAACTTTAACCTTCTCACACCATCTCTGACAAAACTGTATCCTAGTTATAGAAAATGACGAAGATAGGAGGTATTCTCGTTTGTTTAGTCATCGTGGGCTTAGATGTTGCTGCTGCAATCCTCGGAATCCAAGCAGAAGTTGCTCAGAATCAGGTATTATATATTTCCCTCTCTCAAATTAAATAGTTTGTCTCACTACATCATGATGATGATGATCATAGTTCCTACTCGAATGCACATGCCAAATGTGGGTATAGGTGAAGCACATGAGGCTGTGGCTATTTGAGTGCAGAGAGCCGAGCCAGGACGCGTTCAGGCTAGGTCTAGGTGCAGCCGCTGTATTGGTAATGGCTCATGTCCTCATCAATTTGGTCGGAGGCTGTCTATGTATTTGTTCTCAAGACGAGTTTCAAAGATCTTCTTCCACTAAGCAAATCTCAATGGCTTGTCTCGTTCTCACTTGGTACGTTATTTAAGAAACTCTCTAAATACAATATTCTTGGTATTAATAATTGTAGGCCCGAAATGAACGTCACATGGTGTGTGTGTGGGTGTGTTGATTGGATGGTACTCACAGGATCGTATTCGCCGTTGGATTTGGAGCTTTAGTGATTGGGACGATGTCCAACAACAAGTCAAGATCCTCTTGTGGATTCACACATCACCATTATCTCTCCATTGGAGGCATCTTGTGTTTCCTACATGCCCTCTTTTGTGTTGCTTATTACGTTTCTGCCACTGCGGCTAAAGACGAAGCTGCTAAGTGACAAAGAGAGCCATGACAAGTGATGGATGAACACAGGTGGGTCCTTGTACTTGACTATAAACTCCAATGGTAACTGTGTAATAAATTTTCATATCTATTAACTATTTACATAGTAGAATCGTTTTTCCGTTTTTAATTTGTTTTTACTTATTTCGAAGTCACTTTTGTAATTTGGAAAGTCGTGTCATTTTGAAAAATATGAAAGCTTTGCCCTTTATGTCACGCTCTGTTGTCGCATGGTGGGGTTAGAATGAACTGATGATAATGACGTTTTAATGGAATCTTTTCTTTGCATTGGTTCCTCAACTTATAATCAGTGCTCTCTCTGTGTTCAGACACCTATTATGTTCCTTGTCACGGGCATTTTGAAAAATTTAAAACACTAATTCTAGAAAATACAAATTCATAAAAGAGAAAAGTAATTGAACTATTCAATAAAATGACATGTTCACATGTGCGTTTATACGAAACTAATGCTTCAAATGTACATCATAAGGATGAATTATTTACTTCCATATACATATGTATGTATACATTAAATTTTTATCTCAGGAATATTACAAGTCCATAGACGATAACCTAGGACTTGTTCCTCAAGAATGTGCTTTTCAAGAGAGACAGTACACTCTCAAAGGGTCTAATACTCATGTCTGTCTCGTCCAGCCATGGAAGTGGATCAACTAGTTCTGTTTCTTCCATTAATTTCTCAAGTGATTCATTGTCTTTCGATCTTTCCAATGGAAGCAGCTCGTGATTGTACCTTTCAGGCTCTGAACAATATTCCTAAACCATGAAAGTAAAACACAACTTAAGAAAAGCTAAACTGAATCTTGAAAGCAAAGACAGTTCTCAAAAAGGCTTTTTTTGATTGCTTACTTGGTTTGCATGCATTCGTTTTACGAACGTCTTAAACGTTGTGAAGTTTGGTTCGCTGAGAAGTCTATCAGATAACCGGAGATACGTGAACCCGAACATCCTCGGTTTACCATCTCGGTTGATTCCATTAGGCCTTGCGTTTAGTATGATCTGGTTGTATCCATCTCTATCGAATCTTGGAAGCGCATTTTCACCTGCAACTTCAATCCCTTCTCTCCATCCACAGCTCAAAACCTTAGGAAAGCAAACCATTTCACAAAATCAATTTAAGTAGCACATTGTTACAATGATCAATTTGCTTACTTGTTGAACAAGTTCTTGAGGTCCACTCTTAGCTTCTGCTGGCTGTTCTGTGTTCCTCATCTCTAGACAAGTGAAATTCAATATAGCGTGATGTCTACGCATCATTTTCGCAATGGCAACATAACCATCTCTGTTTCTGAGATTGTAATAACCAGCCGTAAGTTCTGCTGCATGACTTTCAGTTTTGTACCACCAATGAATCCCAGAGACCTAGAAAAAAAACAAAATCAAGAAACCATAAAATCTTGATCATGTTTCTAATGTATTTTTGTGTCATATAGAAACTCTTACTTTTGCTGCTAACTTGAGTTTGCACCCAACAAACACTTTATTAGCTTCATTAAGAATTTGATCACCATGAAGAAGTAACTTTCTTGAGTACCATGACAAGAAGAACTTTCCTTGTTCCTCAAGGTAAGTCCCTTTCGAGTACTCGAAAAATCCTGTTGCTTCTGGAACATCATTATATTGGCCTGCATTTTCAGGAAGTTTCCATTCCGGATGTCCTATTTTTCTCACTTCTTCCTCATAATCTGATCTTAGATACTTGTCATAGCACTGTGAAATTGAAAAAAAACATTAACAACAAAAGGTTATAAAGCTCTGTTTTTTCCCAAACCCTAAGAAGATTAAGAGCTTCCCTTTTCCCTTTCTCTTACTTGAAACTCTCCGATTCCAGGGAAAACCCATCCTTGTGTCTCACTGTAAGAAGGATATCTAAGCTCTCCAGCAGGACCAAGCCCTACTTCAATGTCTATTATAACTCCAGAGCTGATAAAATCTTCCATGTTCTCTCTAAAGCTCTTCATGTAGTCCCTGTACATCTAGAAACATAGTACGATTTTGTAAATACTTCTATATAAATTTCTTCAAAAAATTTGCGGATCATAGACCAATGTTTGACTAGCCTATGCCAACGACCGGTCCTGCAGTTATACAATATACAGCTGTTCTTTGTAGGGTTTTGCTAAGTATAATAATGTCTTTTTTCATACCTCAACAGCTGTTCTTCCACTGAACAGAGACAAGTTATCTACAGAGAGAGACAAACACTCTTTGTTTCTATTACCACTCTTGTTCGTATAGAAGATATCTGGATTCGTCTCACCAATTTCTAACACCCATTTCGGTAACGGGATGTTAACATCGTCTCCTATGTTGCCTCCGCATCTATGAAACGACATTATAGCTTGTAGTTTGAGTCCACAGCTTTGCACTATCTCAAACAAGTTTCTGTAAGCACTCCATTGGTATTGCTTCGGACCGTTTGATTCCACTATTCCCCACCACACATCAACCATGACTCCATCTACTTGGCTCTGTTTCAGCTTCTTGAGCTGTTTCTTGAGCTTCTCTGCGTTTTCAAGAACGTTCTCGTTGGTTATGACTCCAAGCTGAAGCATGACGTAGACAGGAACATAGTTGGCTAACATTTTGTCGTCATACGTCGTCGTATTGAACTCTATCCCCTGCGATGGTCCAAGATTCAAAAACACAAAACCAAAGACACTTTAGAAAATGTAAAAGATTGTCATCATGACTAACCTTTGGTTCTGTTGTAGTTGAAGACACTCCAGAAGAAGCAGTGGCTTGTGGCATTCTTAAAGATACTTCCTTGGTTGAGAATCTCCATTGGACTCGACTCTTGCTTTCTTCAGCTCGAACTAGTGTTGGAGATCCTTTGTATAGATTTCTTCCGTTGATCAGATTAGGGTTCGTCATCCTCAATACGCTCGTCATGGTACCTTGTGCTTTACGAAACTTGCTAAAAATCTAGCTTTACTGGATCATAAACTCCAGTTGTTTTTCTTCTCTTTTTTTTTCTTTCCGTTTTCATAAATATGCTAATTTTCTTGCGCGTACGTATGTTATCAACAAAACGTGGCCATGATTTTGTTGTCCAATTTTTTTTTTTGTTTTTCTTTTGTTCAGTCACGTTTATTTTCTTGCTTCTGGAAAAAAACAGACGAATAGATTATTCTATGTATATAATCCTTTTAGAGAAATACCTTAAAATAATCTAAAAAGATTTTGGTGATAAAATTAATTTTTAAAAAAAAAATTGATCAAAATTTTTTTTATTAAAATGTATAAATATATATTTATATTCTTGATTAATTTATCTACACTTAGAATTATTGGGTATGGTTTTGGAATTAATGTTTAATTTTTTTAAAAAAAAAGTTTAATTTTTTTTAAAAAATAAATCTATTTTGGTCATTTTTTCTTGACTTATGACCCATGGAAAATAACTGTGAATTGTTTCTGAAATGCAGAAGAGAATATAAACAAAAACAGCATATTTAATCATATACAACAACACACATTTTCTCATATAAACCAAAACAAGGTAAACTCAAACACATTAGCCAATACAATCTCACTCTACTTAAAACACTTAGAACAAATGAAGCATCATAGCAACCATGCATCCAAATCCCAAAACAATGCTTTGAGCAGAGGAGGAGTCAACCGGAGGAGCACCTGCGCCGGAAAGATCAGCAGTCGTGCCAGTAGGACTAGAAGGGAAGCTCCCAACGGTTTTGGTGGTGGTGCTACTTGAGCTAGTTGCAGGTGAGCCTGGGAACAACGGCAGGGAAGTCCCTACTGCAGCCGCTGGAGAAAACGCAGGTGCCTGTGCTGGCAAAAGAGGCAGAGAGGAGGAAGGAAGCGGAGTTGAAGAAGTAGGAGCATTAAGAGGCAACAAAGGTTGCACTGGTACAACAGAAGAAGGTGAAGGCGCGTTAAGAGATGGGACAGAGTTTTGAAGCGGTGCGGTTGGTGCTGCGTTTGCGGTTGGAAGAACGTTTACTTCAAGTTTCATTCCTTGGGTACAATGTCCAGGCATTCCACAAATGAAGTACCTAAACCAAATTGATCAAGAATGAGAAATACTGTTAAGTATATATGTCATGTCTTGAACTTGTTTGTACCTTTTTCCAGGAGTAGTGAGAGGAACAATAGAGTTTCCATTAGCAAACGTTATAAGCGGTTTAACCGCTTGGCAGCTATCAAATTCAGGTTTTGTTACTTCAACGACGTCGTGGAATGCAGAAGGGTAAGCAAAAACTGTTCAAAGCAAATTAATTTTTATTTTCTGTTGAATTTTGAAACAAAGTTTAATAGAAGATGTGTGATTAGTTACCAAGATTGTCTCCGACAGCAAATGTCTGCCCTGCAGCCCACGTCCGAAGATCAGCTCCAACAGTCCAACCACTAGGACCACCAATGCTATGGTCTGTAGCTACTGCTAAACCGATGAGGGTAGTGGCAAGAACCGAGATTATGAGCATCATTTCTCTGCATGCCATTTTTATTTGGTGGGGAAATCAAGAAGATAATTGAAAGATAGATCAAAGAGATGATGATGATGTTTGGTGCTTCATATTTGGTGTCTAAAGCGTGTATATATAGTAGTTTAAGAAGAAGAAATAATTGAAAAATAATCTTTTGTTAGCAGTGTTGGTAAATAGTGTTGAGAGTTAGTATTTATGTTGGAACAAGTAAAGAACTAATAATGGAGCAAGAATATTTTTCTTTTACCTAATCCATTAGTAACCAGATAAAGTTCTTGGTGCTACACTACATTTGTCCAGAGAAACAAGTTTAGTTGCACCTAAAGCATGGTTACAAAAAGTGGCAACGTTTATATATTATTCAAAGAGTTAGTCTATGAAAGTTACACAACTTTCTATATACAAGAGCCAGTATCTCTACACTTCATGGATGTTTCAAGTTATATAGTAGAAGTAAAAGAGTACTTTGTATGAGCTTCTTTATCAAAACTTGTTCCAAAATCTCACAAAGTCAAGAAAGTTAGTTTATTATTATTATTATTTTATTATTTTGTTTTATCATAACATCAATGTGCAATGGAGAAGTTAGAGCCGACTTCATTGGTTCCTTTTTCTTTCAATATAAAAAATACATGTATTTTCGGAAACTATGGTTTTGTGAATTTGTATAAGAGGTTAGGTTAGATTTATATGTTATGCAGTAATCTTTACCACAAGGGTGAAGAAACAAATGATTTGAACCATAGTGTCTCAAAGATTCTCTATCCAAAAGGTGGTTATTTCGGTTAGTCCAAGGGTCAACAAAAGCTATCTTTGTCCTCAAGAAACCTATATAAACCCTACACTTGGACCCACATCATCTTTCATAGTTGCAAAAAGACGAAACAGAGTGTGTTTATCGTCTAGGGATACAGAGCTTAGTCTCTCCCTCTCTATCTCTCTGGTAAATTTCTGCAGCAGAGTAAGGTTTCTCAGGAAGGTCTAGGAGCAAGATCCGTTATTCAATCTCGCTCTCCCTCTTCGGTAACTTTCTGCAGATTCTTTATTAAATCTTGTCTCGTAACATTAAGAATTAGATATAGTCTCGAGTAGAGTAGTAAACCCTAGAACAGACTCTACTCTTCTCTCACTTACCTCTCGATGTTACTGTAAAACAGAGTCTTGACTCTGTTTCAAGAAGTGCTACTTTCATGTCTCCATAGTTGTTGCATTAACGTTTACGAAACTGAGAGATAGATTTAACAGATTCTTGGGATGGAAGTAAACATAGATGATGATGCGGATGAATTTTTCCGGAACTTTTTGGAACAACTAGAGGTAATAATCTTAGAATCATCTGTCTAATGACACTCTCAAGTTTTTTCTTAACGATTCACCATCATTGGCTAGAGTCTATCATTATCAGAAGCTGAAGTAGTTGCAGAAACAACGGATCCATGGAACATCAACGCTCTTCTCGAACCTTTACCATCTCAATTCCAGGTACTCTTTTCTTTCTTTTTTTGGTTCTTATCCTCGAAACAAAGTTGTAAAATGATCATTTTTTCGTAGAAACAAGCACCACCACCACATGCATCATCCTCTGCTGCAGCAGGTGTTTTAGAGAACCTTGATCAACTCATGGGACCAGAGTATCGTCCAGACACAAAAGATCAGTCTGAACAGTTCGGATCCAACAAGCTTATTATTGCTGTTGATCCAACTCAACAACTAGATCAATGCTACACAAGTCAAAGTATCAATCCAACTCTTCAAACTGGACGTTCTCCATCTCAGGTAATATATAATCTGCCACTCATGATCTTAATGATGGAACCTGATGTAGTTTCTGGGCCATGTAGGCCTTATTCACAGTCCCACCAGAGTCTACCCGCTTCACGCCTGTTGGTTCTTCTATTGATACTTGTGCTCAACAACAATCGAGGAAAAGACAAAGACGGTGACCAATCTGACTATGATCCAGCTAAAATAAAATACGAGGATTCTACATCTTTCTTACGATTCAACTCTCTCTAGAACCATACGTATGTTAAGTCGTTTCAATTTGAGAACAAACTATTTGCCTTTTAATATGCTTTTTTAGCCTTGTTGGACAGTGTGTTTTGGACTTGCTAAGACTCTGTAACACTTAGGAATTTTACATTCAGCTATATAATATATTAGAGCACCTTTAACCAAGGATCCCTAATTGGGGTGCTTAAATTTTTTTTTTTTTTTTTTTGATTTTTTTTTTGATTTTTTTTTAAGAAAAAAGAAAAAAGAAAGAAAGAATCAATTGCGGACCGTCACGTGTCAGTGCGGTCCGCAAATAGTGAAAGCAACTAACCAAAGGGAGTGCTTAATTAAGAGAAATAAGAAATGGTTTTAGGGGGTGCTAGTGGAGCCCACCCCTTAAGCAACCCACTAAGCACCCCCATTGCACATGCCCTTACGAGTTGATACACTTCTCCTGCTATTGTCATTGTTTTTCTTTTGTAGCGATGTAGGTTACTATTTGTTTTAGACGATGGCAAACAAGCGCCTGCCTATTGCTCGAGTGATTACTAGCTAGTGTTCTATATGATATGTTGCATCATATAGTATATTTTTATAGTATGTTTTTTATACTACATTTTTCAAGATGTTTCTTAATTTAACACAAACTCAAGCCCAAGATAATGTTTTTTTTTATCAGGCCCAAGATAATGTATTTGTTCTCTCTCTTGTAGCACTGCTCGTTTTTTTTTTTTGATTCATTGACTAAATATAAATGTGAGAGATCTTTTATTTATTTTTATTACATTTGCTATCCAGATTTATTTCAGTTTTGCAGTTCAAGGCTGTAAACAAGATTTTGTTGTGATTATTTTGCATGACCACTTAGCGTCAAGTTAATAATAGAAAATGGAATCTCACACTTGAGAGAGAAATGAATTTATCTATGATTAACTCTAGATTTAATTTCACCATACATATCAACTTCAATAGGTTAAATAAATTTAGCATCATTTCTTCTTTTTTTTACTAACAGCAGAAAGAATGTTATTGCTTTTTAAAATTAGATAGTATCCGAAAACAGTATGACTAAGATAAATAAGAATAGTCCCTAAAAAAAATCTTTTTTTAATGACAAAGTCCTATAACAAATCTTCTCCAAAAAGAAAATTTGACTGACATATTCAGCAAAGGGAAGTTCATGATTTTGCATACCAAGTTCACGGATATATGATATTACTGTTTCTATTTGTTTGACTAAACATTATATTTTTTTCCCTCAAAATATTATGTTTTTTGATAATCAATAAAATATATAAAAATAATTACTATAGTCAATAAAATAGAATGATAGATTCTCTATTCATTAAGAGAAAGTTCATAAACCAGTACTAACACAATCTATGAGATTTAAATTGTTAAAAGAAGAAAGAAACTTTGAAAATATGTTCTAAATTAACTATAGGGCAAGAAGCTGAATATGTTTCTCTTTGTGTCCCTTTTCGCAATTAAATTAATTTTCTTTTAGACAACATTTTAAAATTAAATTTACTAAAAGAAGTAACGCACTCTGTTCTGTCCATTGTTATAGTCTTTTGGTTTAGCTCGAAACGTTTCCCCTCTCCCTGATCGTCAATGGAACCAACGGTAATACCACCGGAGCCGGAGGATCAATCCGGAGATATCTCTTTAAGCGATAACATAGTGAATGCGGAGACAAGGAGGAGGAGGAGGAAGAACATAGAGATTCCGGTTCAGCGATAACCGGCGTTGATTTGATATATGTTGCTGGTGACGATGACATCTACAGTGGAGTGGATGGTGTTGTGGAGAGGACAAAACTGGAACTGCCTGAGGAATATGTGAAGAGCGTTATGGTTCTAACGTGCGATTCCAAAGCTGAAGGTGGATCTTGTGATGTGTATTTGATTGGCACTGCTCATGTTTCAGAGGTTATCTTCTTTTTAAAAATCGAAACTTTGTTGTGACTGCCATTGCATTAAAGATTCTAACTTTACGTCAAGAACATTGTATATGGTTTGATCTTTTCGTTTCTTGTTTTATAGGAATCATGTCGAGAGGTCGAAGCTATAGTCAGCTACATGAAACCAGAGGTTTCTTCATTATTACAGTGAACTCTTTTGTTTATGTCTTTCTCTTTCTCTAAGTACGTGGCTTATGTATTGCAGGTCGTCTTCGTGGAGTTGTGTGCAAGCCGGTTGTCTATTCTCACGCCTCAGGCTGTGAAGGTTTTGCTCTGCATCATTCTTGTAACATCTGTGCATGTGTACTAGATCTTCTTCTATCAAGTATACATGTTCCTTACTCTGGAAAGTTAAGATGTTTTTTTTTTTGGTTTTGCAGGTTCCAACCATGTGGGAAATGATAGACATGTGGAAGAAGAAGCACAACCCATTCGGAATAGCCTATGGATGGTTTCTTGCAAAGGCATGCTTGCTCTGTTTTAGATCTTTTTTCACGGTAGCTACAATTAATTTAGTCTTTTTTTTTCTTATGTTAGATCGCAAGCAAGCTTGATGTATTACCTGGTGCTGAGTTTCGTGTGGCATATGAAGAAGCAGTCAAATATGGTGGCCAGGTGATTCTAGGTGATCGTCCAGTGCAGGTGACTTTAGTGATTCAGGAAGATGTGTTCATTGTCTTAAACCTTTTCCCTTATGCATTGGTATATGTTGGAAGTAGATTACGTTAAAGAGAACATGGACTAAACTGCCTGTATGGCACAAAGTGAAGTTTCTGTACGGCTTAGTGTTTCAAGCTGTCTTTCTACCGAGCCCTGAGGAGCTTGACAAGATGGTAAACAAGTCTTTTTAGCTTCCTTTCTCTGTAAAGGTTATGTGATTAAGTTATTTTGTATGACATTTAGTTGAAAGCTATGAACGATGTGGATATGTTGACATTGGTGATTCAAGAAATGAGCAAGGAATTTCCATCTCTCATGGATACACTTGTGCATGAGAGAGATAAGTTAGTATCGTATCCCTCTCTCTATGTATATAAAGTTCATCAAGATTAGTTGATCACTTTCTCTAAAACTTGTGTTATCTTTTTGCGAAATTTTGTGTTATGTAACTCAGGTATATGTCATGTATGTTGTCAAGAGTTGCAAGTGAGCATGGCTCGGTCGTTGCAGTTGTTGGTAGAGGGCATCTTCAAGGGATCAAAAAGAACTGGGACCAACCTATAAACGTTAGTCACAATCTTTTCAATTTCGAAATCATTATACATTATAAAAGAGGCTGAGCTAAACATTATTGTGCTAATGCTGTTGCAGATGAAGGATCTTTTGGAGATACCGACTAATAAATCAGTTTTTACTGTAAAGAATGTCGTGAAATTTCTGGCCATAATAGTCGCCGGGACAGCCATAGTTTCCCGCATATACCTTGCAGGCAGAAGTTAAATAACTTCAAGGCAGAGAGAGAGTTTCTCCTGAGGACAACAAATAACAGGCTTAATAACAGATGATTTTACATAGATTTTCAGAAACTGTTATAATCTATGTTGTCATGATTTTTATTTATCTTTGGTTTAACGGTTGAATAATTTCACTGCAGTTTATAGCAAATCAAAAATCTTTCTCTCCCATGTCTTCACTTAACTGCTATTTCCTTTCAGGAAAACAGCTCGATATCTTTACATTAATGGTTTTTAGTCCCATCAAACCTAAAGTTAAGTTCATAAATATAAACCAACATATGATTACACAAACCACATGAACTACAATGTTATATGATTAACATCATAATGCTTATTAAGAAAACACTTAGTTTATCAACACACGTTATTATATCCAAGAACTATTTTAGTTTGCCATATCATGTGATGTCCTATAAATTCTATAGCTGATAATCATTTTCACATATAATCGCCAACCAGGTGAACTATATATGATGTACAATGTTATGTGGTTAACATCATAATTAATATTCATCAAGATAGAACTTAGTTAATCAACACATGTTATATCAGCCATCTATATTAGTTTGGCATACATTAATCTTTTTATGTGTTGTCACTTGTCATGTGATGTCTCATAAATCACTTTTTTTTTCTCTTTTTTTCATTCCATTATTTCACTAACTACCTAACCGAATATCATGCCAAATTCAATCGAATATCACGTATAGACACATAGTGTTATAACAGACACACACACACAATGACACACACAAGACCCAACTACACATCAAGTTACACTATCATGAATTTCTTATTTCCCTCTAAGTCTTTTTTACATGCATTTCAGCAACTTGCACTCTTCTCTCTATATATATACACATTACGCATTGTGAAAACACATTACTGTTTTTTCCCATAAACATAAAGCCTTTTTCTATTTGTAAATATGATAGTAACAATAGTGTCATACACCCAAGAATTCACCATGGAAATAAACGAACAAGAACCTGTGTTGGACATCAAGAAACGTTTAGGACAGTTTCTTCAGATCCCAACATCATCTTTAACACTCTTTGTCTCTTGTTGGGAACTCCTCGACGGTCTCGACATCGATGATTACCCGATCATCTCACACGGCACCAGAATCGACCTCACCGTAACTCCCCTTTTCACCGCACCTTCTTTCACCAACCCCGCCGTTAAAAAAATCCACGTCACAGTCAAGTTCCCATCAAAACAGTTCTCCATCGAAGTAGACAAAACCGAAACGGTAACTTCAACGTTTCATCTCACATCTTATTACAGTTTCTTGATTCACAAGTTAATGTTTTTTTCTTTTTGTAGGTAAGTAGCTTGAAGGACAAGATTCACATTGTGGAGAATACACCCATAAAGCGAATGCAGTTATACTTCTCTGGAATCGAGCTAGCTGACGATTTTCGAAACCTAAACGAGTATGGAATCGGAGAGTTCTCAGAGATTGTCGTGTTTCTCAAGTCAATCAACCGAGCCAAAGACGTTGCTCCGGTGAGGAAACTATGTTTCTTGGTGCAGACGTCATCGAGTTTATTCAACGGTGCTAGGATCCCTGTGGAGATTAAGGACTCGTGTACCATCTCGGACATGAGAGAAGGGTTACAAGCTAACAAGACGTTGCCAAGAGACGAGTATATATTCGTACACAAGCAACGGATTATGCGAGAGAATTGTAGTCTTCAGTGGCATGGTGTTGAAAATGGTGACATTCTTTTTGTATTTAAAGGATCTATTAGTCGTGGAAGTTACTAAGATTTTACAATATTAAGATTCATATTCTAGTTTCTTCTTTTATAAAAAAGTATATTAGTGAATTAATCTTAACCAAATAATGTTGCTGGAGAATAACTAAGTAGAATTGTGAAGCCTCTCTCATACAAAGAAGCTTGGTGCCGATCTGCCCTTGATTCTTGGTTCAAAGAGTAGTTCAAAATTTCAGAAGACGTCTATATTAAAATAAATTTTAGAGTTTAGTTTGAACCTTTTTATTGTGATTTCAGTTATAGTTGGTGAGGGTGAATAGTTTAATTAGCACTACTATCATTTCACACACCTTAGAGCAGGATTAACCGGAGTCTCTTAAGGTGAGGTTCTTAGCTTTTTTAAGGGACGTATCTTAGCTTTTAACTAAGAAAACCTAAGAACCGTCTCTTAAATAAGAACCATAAGAGCCGTCTCTTAGCGAGAAAAATGTAAAAAAAAATTAAAAAATTAAAAAAACAAATTTTACGTTAAGAACTCCACCTTAAGAGACCCGGGTTAATCATGGCCTTAGGAATAATTAGTTTGTACATGGATTCTGAATTCTATGAGTTATAAGCTAAAGTATATATTGCTGTTCTCATTGCCCCCGTTCATAGATTTTGTTAACTTTGAGGATGCTTCGTTCTCAAAAAAAAAAAAAAAAAAACTTCGAGGATGTTAAGTTATAATATAGTTTCACTTTGAAAATTTGTCAACAATCCACGTCATGTTAAGTTATAATATAGTTTCTGGGTCAAACAATACATTTATATAAGAAGAAAAATTAATAAATAGAAGAACTATTATATTTCTTTACTAAAATATAAGATATTGAAAACTGAAACGTAATATGCACATTTGTTTTCCAGTGATAATACAAATCAGACGTGTAGATGCATGCATAGTCTAGTCCATGAATGCATATACAACCAAGGAAATTACAGGCTGTCAATTTTTCTGTAAATGGTGGTATTATAATAGCTTTAACAAAAGTATATTTAAACTGTAGGGTCCATAGAAAAATAACGGTTAATAAACTTTCAGTTACTATTGGAGAAGCAGAAAGTAACAATTCCTTTTGGTATTGGTTTGGTTACACTAAAAGCAAATAGACTTTTAAACCTTTGACAAGGAAAAAGAGAGAAAGAAAGAAAGAATAAGGGACCTTTTTTTTGAAACTAAGAATAAGAGACTTTTTTTTTTTTTTGAAAAGAAGAATAAGAGACTTGTTAACCAAAATTTGTGATTTTAAAACTTAATAGAAAAAGGCTTCAGTTATTTAGTTGCTAATCAGTTTGTCATGGATGAATTCTTCATATGCGATCTTAGGATCTTACTATTCTTAATTGCTAATTAGTATCTATGTCACGCCCCATTAAACTAATTATTTTATAAAAATAAGATGAGAAATGACTAACTCTATTGACAAATAAAGGTATCCCATTATTTGATGAATTTGAACCTTAGCTCCTTGAAAAACTTATACTGTAGTTTGAAGTATGACGACATTTGTAACGTGAAGATCGTTTTTAAACATGATTCTACGTCCGTTCACTCGATCCATAAACTTTATTTCAGTGCATTAATTTTTTTCGAAAGCTTAAAATTATTTTTTTGTTAATCTTACAATCTTACATGATCTATTCGTGTATTTTGTCTTCACTCGCACAATATCGTAAATGTTTTTTTGGTAAGTCATTTATCATTTTACTACTCTAGTTAAAACACGCTTAATCGTGTAATTCTAAACGGATGTGTAACCGAAAAGGTAAGTGCATTTGGTGATATGTATAGTCAAATCAATTCTTTTAAATCTTTCCATAGATACCACAAATTAGAATGTTACAATTCACTTCCTCTCACGAGCGCAACATCTTCGTGGTGCCAAGATCATTACCCATATTAGTGTAAGCCCACCTATGACTCCACACTCGTTTGCGTTCAATTTTGATACCACTCGTAACATTTGAACCTCCCTCGACTAATGGACTATTGACGCTCGCTCACCTGACCCGTGGATTTTTTCAGAGTCTAAAAATCACTGTTTACCAACCTTGCAATCACCACATAATATTTTATGTGTTTTGCCCTCACGCATATAATATTAAATAATTTTCTGGTATCTCATTCATTCTTCCACTATTTCAACTAAAACACGGTTAAGTCTATCACTATGTATAACACTGACCGTGGTAATTCCCTCTGTATTAGCGGCATCATTTCGTATATGTAGTTCAGTTTTTTTTGTTGGGGTGCAAAATGGCCTTATATGTAGTTCAGTTCCTTCAAAACTCTTTTAACATATAAGCTGAAATTTGTATTTTAAAATTTTGTTTTATCAAACAAATCAAAATTAAAAATGAATATATAACTGTTTGTTCAATTTTTGAAGACAAATTTTGAAACATTGTAAATACAGATTTTCTTGTGGCTTTATTGCTTTATGTAAATATTAGTCAAAAAAATTGTAGTTATAAACAATTTTTGTTGTTGTATTATGCGCTATTCTCATAATTTTATTTAGGATAAATAACTATTTTAAATCTTATTATGGTAAATTATGATTTTTTTAACAGTCAAACTCAATTTTAGCAATTTGATAATAAATTATAGACCGAAGAATAAATATAATTACATTTCAATTAATAATTATTCTTTTAAAAACAGTTTGATCTAATCTTTTTTTTTTGGAACACGATCTAGTCAAAATAATGTAATAGGTATTTCAATTTCCGTTGACTCTGTATTGTTGTAAATAGTTTTATTGACAAATAAATTCTTGCACATAAAATTTAACCGAATTTAAATATATAATTTAAAAAAAAATTGATCGAAGTCAAATATATAAAATTTGTCTGAGAATTAATAATCATGAAAAGTACAATATAAAATACTCACAAAATTCTCACATATTATTGTAGTTAGAAAATAATATGATAATATATTTGGTTATTTAAGAATAATATTGATGGTGGATTTCAGTATAAATTTTAACCTTAAAATTTAAATACTTTTACATGTTTTTAACATAATATATGCATACTCCTAGGCACACCTACCATATCTGCTTTTATAGAAAATTTTGTTTCTCAATATGAAAAGATATTAAATTTATAAGAGGACAAAATTTTATTATATTTCGCTTTTAATAGCAAAAAAATAAATTTAGTTTTTTACTTATTAAATTAATTTCTAATAGTAATATGTAACCGTAACTGGAAACCAATTATACTGTGCCACGTGAATAAAGAGATAGAAATTGTGAAATAAAATCTTCGACTATTTCTCTTTCTCTCTTCATTCTCCTGTTTTCTTCGAGGTTGTAGGGTAAATCAAGTCTCTCGCTCTCTCTCTCTAACACTATATATCACCATTAAATTCAATAGCACACTCATCCTCAGTGGCAATTATATATTTTCAAAACTATCACTTGCTCTCTCGCACTAGTTTCAAAACCGCTTCGTAAAACTATCAACGGTTTTCCGACATAACCCCTTTGCTATCGATCTATAATACAAGGGTTTGTCCTATTTTTCATCAACAACATATATCTGCGTAGCATTCAATAAACTTTTTTTTTTTGAAAAGAGTATTCATTAATAAGAAACATATTTTAGATTTTATTCTTGTAAAACTATAATAGATTTATTGCACCATTCCATTTTTATGGTAAATATACAAAACTATCAATAAGACAATAACATCTTTGTTTATCTATCATGTTCTTATTTATGTTGCTATTGGAACCATATACTTGCATAACTATATCGGACCATAAGATCTGTTCGTAGATTTAAAATAATTTTTTTTTCTTGTGGTTTATAGAAAGAGGAGTGTGACAAATTGTATGGAGGAACAATAACTCACAAAGAAAAGAACATTTTATTCTTCTGAGTTCACGCAGACAAACTTAAACAGGTATCCCTGGATTATATTCTTACCCTTCTCATTTTGCGTTTTTGCATCTGAATATGTTATTCTAAACATATTTACTGGGGGGAATTTTATATATCACACAATTTTATATATGTATATCTTTGATTCTTCGGAAAATATCATTTGATGTTGATTGTCCTGCATATACACATATGATACCAATTTTTTTTATCCTTCCCTGATACAATATTAGTGAAATAAAAAGATAAACTTTTCGTATATGTGCTTTCATAGTTAAGATTTGTATACAGATTGATCAAAACTATTTGTTAATGTTTAAATCTTCGCGCGCTAAACATTGATTCGTCGAAATTTTAATAAATTACCCAACGTAAAATATTTTTAAAATTAAAATTTGTTCTTCTGTGAAAAAATATATATATAAATTATAATATAGATTTTCAGTGACATATGCATTTATTAAAGTATATTACACAGATCCAGATCCATAGATATGAATTTGATCAAAAATTTCCAATTTCTTTTTTAAAAATTAAAAACTATTATAAATATTAATAGTGTTAGAATGAACTAAATATTGACTAAAACTAATCATATAGACTATTGCAAAGATTTTTTTATTAATTATAAATATTTTAAAACCTATCTGTAAGATAAATTCACATTAATATTCCAATTTTAAGTATAAACTTTTAATTTTGATGCCTTTAATATACTTATTTCTTATATAAATTTTATCTATATTTTAAAATATATTTGAAAAAGAATCATGATATAAACAAATGTCTTGATTGACACGTACTTATTTCTTTATTTTCTTTTGTTAACTTGCAATTATTTTCTTATATATATTTAATATAAAATAAATACTTGACAAACTCTCACACACATGTATATATATAATTAAACGGAGTAATGAATTATGTAGAGCATTTAACCGGACGTCTAAACCATAATATTTCTATTTGAAAACTTATATAGCCAGTTTTTTAACATTTTCCTAACACTGCATTTTTTTTATCTACTTATGATTAGTTTGTTTGCCATAGACAAAAGAATCTACTAATTATTTTCTGTACTTTCTTTTTTCTGCGTGTTTTTATCCCATTTTAGCCACAAGAAGAATATTTATTTATAATACATCATTTCATTAGTTTATTTAGTAAAAAGTAAAAAAAAATATAGATTTTATCTTTTAATAAAAACATATCACCTTTCAAATTTATCTTTTTTAATTCTATATTTTTAATTCGACGTCACGAACGTAGGTAAATGAGTTACAAGTGTAATTAAATGAGTGGAACAAACTAGATTCGCTAATCCATTGATAACTCAAATTTTTTTATTTAATCGCATTCATCATTCCATTTTTCATTGCAAACTGAGAAACCCAAGTAAACTTTCAAAGTAAAACCTGTTCATTTTCTTATTTTCTGCTTGGAGTGATACTATGGCCATCATTCAGCTTTTGAGAAGGTTTGTTAATAATATTAGTTCATTTTCTTTTCCAAAAAAAAAATTGGATTTAAAATAATTTGTTTCTGAGTCTATATGAAACTCAATATGTGTTGATTGTTTGTTCATATGCTGATTGTGATGTTATGCGATTTTGGGTATTTATTTTCAACTGGTGGGTCCTTTGATTTCCTCAGTTTCATTCTCTAAATTGTCAGCTCATTGTTGCCTGTTTCTCTTTTATTTTCAAGATCTTCAAAAAAGAGATCAAAGAAAAGAAAAAGTAGTTGACTTGGAAAAGCTAACTTTTTGTTGTAGTGAGAGAGAGTGTGTGTGTGTGCGTGTGTTGTCTAGATACCAAGGAAAACAAGAAAAGAAAAAACACATTATTGTAAACCCTAATGTCTAGATATTATGTGCAAGAATGATCATATTTTTTTTATTTGAATTCAGTTTCTAGCAACTCACTATAGTTTGTAACTCTCCAGATCTCCTAGAATAGCAAAAATGTCTCTGCCAAATTACATGGAACCAGTGGATGATGTTAACAACAACAACAACAACAATGGAGACGCCGATAACAATGAAAACGAAAACAATAACAACAACATGCATGGTGGTGCTAGTTTTGGGGATGAGGAATTGGACAGTGAGAATCAAGAAGCTGGAAGCAGTCAGAACACTCGTCTGGGTAAGAGAAAGCGATATAATCGTCATACTCCAGAGCAAATCCAGGAATTGGAAAAGTAATTAATTCTTTCTTAGCTTTTCATTTTGTAATACTATATATAAACCAATAAAAATATATATGGTATATACTTTCACGTCTATAATTAATTCTTTTTGTTTATTGAATAGTTTCTTCAAAGAGTGTCCTCATCCAGATGACAAGCAGAGGAAAGAACTTAGCCGTCAATTGGGATTAGAACATCTTCAGATCAAATTCTGGTTCCAGAACAAACGCACCCAGAACAAGGTATATAAATATAATAGTTTTCCAAATATAATTAATGTTTTCGACAAACATTAGTTGATTTTCATCATGGTACGTAACAACAAAAGTGTTGTATGAAACTTAATTACTTCTTTTAGTAAATTATTTAATCACGTCAGAACCAAAAACATGGTTGTCTTTGTTATTCATACACTCCAAAGAAACCAAGTAGATTTTTCATTTCATTCAAACTTGCGTAATATTTTTTGTTTTCTTGCAGAATATTCAAGAACGTCGTGTGAACTTACAACTTCGTGAGGAGAACACTAGGCTTACAGATGATAGCATCCGCTATCGAGAAGCTCTCCTTAATGCCTCATGTCCTAAATGTGGAGGTCGCACCGCAGTTGCCGAAATGTCTTTCGAGGAACATCATCTTCTCCTCGAAAATGCTAAGTTAACCAAAGAGGTACGCTCTATATGTGTGAACTAGAGGATCAATAAGTGAACCATGCAACTTTTGTAATGTTTTATTTGATGTAAAATGTTAGACATACACACATATATTATTGGTCTCGTAACCACTTCAATAACACCTCATATATATATATATATGCTTAGACATTTTTTAACCAACAACATATATTATATGGATTTGAAAGGAAAGACACTACTACAAATCACTAAGCTATGGTATACATATTCCAGTTCAAATACTAATTTGATTTTTTTTCTCTCATTTGGGTTTCAAGATCCGTCAATTATCTGAGGTGGCGACTAAGTATACAGGCAAAGCTGTAATGAGCTTGCCTGTTATGTCTCCTCCTAATCAAGCTCCACCTTTCGAGCTCCCGATGATAACGAATGGAAGTATTGGAAACCTCTCGGTGTTTAACATGGGAATGAAAGAGGCCGATAAGCCATTGCTCATAGAGTTAGCAATTGGAGCCATGGCGGAGCTTATGGCTTTGGCTCAAATGAATGAACCGCTGTGGAAGGGAGGAGTCTATGGCACCATATTAGATTTGAATGAATACACTAGAAGATTTCAAAACGGACTGGGGCCTAGACCGATCGGGTATAGAACCGAGGCATCAAGAGAAACCGCGACTGTGTTCATGCAACATATGGACATTGTTCACAGGCTAATGGATGTGGTAAATTAATTTAATCATTCTTATTATGATGATAATTATATAAGCCTTTTTTTTGTCAACAACATACATTACATTAGTGTATACAAGGTTTTGTAATTAATTAACGAGGTATTTGCAGAATCTATGGTCGACCATGTTTGCTGGAATGGTTGGTAGAGCCATGACTCATGACACCTTCTTGACTGGAGTCCACGAAAACTTGGACGGAACTATCCATCTGGTAAATCTTTCAAATTATATTTTTGTATATAATGTATGTACTAGAAGAGTTTATAACAAAACAAGAAGGATATATCATTTTGATATGAAACAATATTGTTAATATAAATAACCAATATTATTCTAGGCGTTAGGCATTTAGTCACTATCCACCTAGTGCTTTATTGAACATTGAATATAACCAGTATTGTTGTTGTTATTACTTCATTAGATGAGTGCTGAATACCAAGTTCTTTCGCCGCTAGTCTCAACCCGCCAATGCTACTTCGTCCGCTACTGTAAGCAGCATGGTGAAGGTTTATGGGCGGTGGTCGACATATCCATCGACCATCTCATTCCAAACCTTGAACTTAAATTTCGGAGAAGGCCCTCTGGATGTCTGATTCAACATATCCCAGAAGGATTCTCCAGGGTATAAACTAAAACTTTGTCTTTCTTGTGGGTTTTTGTGTCGGAATATCAAAATGGTTATATATGTTTGCTTTGGAAAAGGTTACTTGGGTTGATCATGTGGAGGTAGATGACAGAGGTGAACTTCATCACATGTTTAAGCACTTTCTCAATTCTGGTCAAGCTTTAGGTGCTAACCGCTGGGTTGCTACATTGGACCGCCAATGCGAGCGGTTGGCCATCATGATGGCTCCAAACATTGCATCCATAGAACGGGGTGATCAAATAAGTATATACTACTTCTTATGATCTTAAACTAATCATAAAATTAAACCCTCTCTGTTGTTTTTTTATTAACCATTTTGCGAGTTTTGTGGAATGGTGCAGCGATAACGAACAATGCGAAGCAGGGCATGCTGAAGCTAGCTGAGAGGATGTCAAGAGGTTTCTTTAACGGAGTGACAACTTCTACTGCGGGTATATGGTGTAACTTTCCTGATTATACAGGAGATAATGTGAGAGTGATGACTAGGAAGAGCTTGAATGATCCAGGAAGGCCTGAAGGAGTCATTCTCTGTGCAGCACATTCGTTTTGGGTCCCGGTTCCTCCTATCACTGTCTTTGAATACCTCAGAGATGAGAAAAATAGAATCAATGTTCGTTCTTACCTTCTTTGTTTTTGGGACAACAATAGCTTATCTCTGTTTTGCTTAACATGTTTTGAAATGGTATGTGCAGTGGGATGTTATATTCCATGGAGAGACTCCTCAGAAGGTGACACATATTTTTAATGGGAGAGACAATAGGAACTGTGTAACTTTACTCAGGGTATGTATATTACATGAGTTTCTTGCTTATAATATTGCATTCCTTTTGATCTTCAATATGTGACTGTCTTTTTGTTTTGTATTGTGGTTACTAGAGCCAAAACACTGACCAGAGCAAGATGATGATGATTCAAGAGAGCTCTACTGAGCCAACTGCTTCGTTTATGGTGTATGCGCCTGTTGATGTTTCATCAATGGAGAAAGTTCTCAATGGAGGTGACCCTGAGTATGTGCCACTACTTCCTTCAGGTTTTGCTATACTTCCAGATGGTATGGCTCAGCCTGGAAAAGCAGGAGGGTCACTGGTGAACGTTTCCTTTCAGATGCTGGTTGATTCATCTCCTTCGGGTATGCTGACTTTTAGCTCGGTTTCAACCATTGAGAGTCTGATTTTAGCAGCCGCGAATAATATCAAAGCTTACCTTACTCAGCAGACTGCTTGAACGGTACATCACTGAATCCATTTCAGCAAAGAAACTTATAACCAGTGATACCATGTTGATGTGCTAATGACTTTTTTGTTTGTTTTACAGTAAAGTTTAAGGGGATGCAGGGGAGTGAATCAAGGAATAAAGAGAGTCAGAGAGTTTTTTATTTTATTTTTATTTTCAAGAATTTGGAAAGCTTCAAAAGGGGGGGAGTCAAGAACGAACCTGACAAGAAACAATTCAGTTCTTGAATGGTTTTCTGAATGAGGTTCGGGAATTGACTTCCTTGTGAACTTTTTGTTAAGAAACTTTCGTTATTTCAGTTTTAAGTACTTTTGTTTCATTCTGATTGTTAGAACTTTCTCAACTCATTTCTCTATTTGTGTTTCAAGTTGACAGAAAAGATTATTGCGTACTCTTTTTTAATCTTTTTGTGTTTCAAATTTGGTTTTGTTTTTCTGTCTATCTTGGAAGTCTGGCATTTTAGTAAGTTCAGAGCTTTTCTTTCACAGGTCTTTCTCTGGTTTTCAAGAGAGATTGCAACTAGCTTTTTTTAGCTGTTGCCTTTGGCTATATGGTTTTGTACCAACCAAACGGTTTGGTCCAGACCCAACCATGAAAAAAGGCTCTAAGCTGCTAATCTTTCTAGTGTTGTGATTTTCAAAGACCCAAGGTAGAATGTTTGGTAAGTTGAGTTGTTAGTGTTGATTAATAGTAGTAACCTCATCATCAAAGCATGCTTTCTCCTGGAATAAATATGTGGTCTAATGCCAACAGCTCCACTGCTTTTGTTGGATTATAAGAGAAGACCTCGATGAAGAGCTAGGCTATTAAATCCCACGGAAGGCACATACATCATCAACAATCTCTCATGTGCCTCCCTTGAACCTATCATCCCTCCCACTGCAGCAGCCTAAAGAAAAATATTCATTGACAAATGAATGAAATGAGATAGATACACTGTATTCCATAGCAGAAAGATTCAAATTGCAGAAGAGCAGCAAGAGAAAGCTCATAACTCTCTACTAACTCCAAATAAAAATACTTTTACCATGAAACTGGTCAACATAGTAAGAACTCAAACATCTCTCTTATGATGATTCAGTTCATTTGCAGATGGTTTTTGGAATTTCATGTGGTTATGGTACCATTACAAATCTTATGAATAAGTCTATTTACCCTTTGTAAGTAACATTACGTTTGTAGTCACTTGCACATATTGTGTTGACTCTTTTCATCATCTATATATCTAAACTCTCCTCTATGGAGTTTCAGCTGAGCTTTGGGTAGCTTTGAGTTTCTTACTGCTCTTATGCTTAAGCATCTCCTTGATCTCTGTTTCTCTCTTATCCACAACTCTGATCAAATCCTTGAAACTCGCCGCCCTCAAACTTCTCCCTGGTCTAGAAGAACTGGCTTCTTCGCTCGCTCTTATTTCATCACTCTCATCTTCTGTTCTTAACTGTTGGCATTGCCAGAAAACTTTCCAGCAGAAGAGAGTGAGTGCAATGAACCAAACGATGCCACAGATTAGGAACAGCCCCCAGAAACTCTGCACCGAGATTTGATAGTTCTCTGTGTCTGCAATCTGCATTGAGCATTCGTGGCTGTATGTAAGCCATTTCTTGCGGATTTTCTCCAGTTTTCCTTGTTCAGACAGCTGTAGGATCGCTGTTGACATGTCCACAGCTAGAGGAGAGTCTCTCTGGAACGCCTGCAATAATGAGATCCGTTAAGCAAAGTTGTAATGGATTCTTTTTATGTCTTGAAACAGGTTTTTACATACAAATCCCCATCCTGTCCGGGTGAACTCCGGTCCAACAGTACGGAACTTGCAGTTGCTGTTTGACAACAGAGCTTTGATGTAAGGAAGCTCGTCGACTATGGCTGCCACGCCACCGGCTTTAGGACCAAGTTGAAGAGCAGAGAGGTAATCTTCTTCGTCTTTTAGTGGAATGATTCTTGATGGTGCTACGTTAAGTTCATTGAGCAGATATTTGTATGCAAATGCACCATCTTGCACTCCAATGGGTTCGTTGCTTGCTATTAGACTGTCCATTCCTTCTATCCGGGATGTTAGTTGTTGAACGGTGAGGATCGAAGTGAGACTGGCCGTGTAGCTTGAGTTGATGATCAGAACCACATATAACCATATGAGTAGCACAAACCTTCCCAGTGTACTCACTGTGTTCTCCCCTGAAGATCAAGAAAGAACGAAGAATATAGAAAAACTCAGGAAGCTTGAAAATAACATAAAAGGGAGAAAACTTTGATGTTTTGTAGGCTCCAATTTGTAATCGAATACATACTATGAGAGAAGAACATCGTTGAGAAGCTGAACCTGCAACATTGAAGACCATAGTTTAGTGCTTCAGTACATACGTTGTCACATCTTATGTCAGAAAGGTCAAGAACTGGGAACTAACCAGAAAACAGTGATGATTTGACGCCTAGGAGGTCCACGAAATTCTTCATTAAAGCGGTGCTCGAGAATCCAAATGATGGCTCCCACAAAGAGAAATAAAGCTCCTGTCACAGCCCACATCTCAACAGTGAATGGCTTCAAGAACGACCAAGGACTACACTTAGTCCCCTTCACTGGAGCTACCACCACAAGCCCTGATTCCATAAATGGCTGCGTAAAATCTACAAACTTGGTTCTATTTGTAGCTATAGTAACATCACCAACAGCTACATCTAAATTCTAAAGACAAAACAGAAAGGAAAAGTCAGTTTAGTATAAGTATCTTTGTACTTGATTGAGTATATGAAAGAAGGAGCAATACTCACATTGGCAGCAACTTCAGTTATGAGATTGTCATATGAAGGATTTCTCTTCCCATCTCCATATACTATATAAGTACGTGGGACAGGATATGGAAGCAATTGAATAGCAGCTTCAAAGATGTCGATGCAGTAGCCTTTAACACCAAGAGAGTTATTGTCCTTGGACGCATAGTTTTTGTAACTCACACGGTTAGGCACCCCAATTTTGAGCGGCTCTCCATTTTCAGGGAAAACCCAACCACGAGGTGGCTTTGTTACTTCCCCTGGCCATGTGATCTCATTAAGTCGTCGATGTTCTGCAGATGTGTTTGGAGGCTTAGAGTATAATGTCTCTGGAGGCTCCACTGAGAAGCCTGTATGATTCGACCAGTACCCGACTCTTTGTGGACCTCTCCTATTTATGTTTAGGATGTCATATGCTGGATTTTTCCGGTTTTTCTCTGTATCAAACTCGATTTTTCCGGTCAGACCTGTGTAATTCATCTCATGAATAACCTGCAGGAATCTCTCCCCTTCATTGAAAACGTTAAGTGCTGATAACTTAATGTTGCTACCGTTGGTTTTCCTCAGATTTGGATCATTGGAGAAAGTCACTGTATTGCCTTCACTGAAGAAAACTTCGAGAGCGCGAGCTACCAACCAAACAGTATCATAAGCATACATTGCATAAGAATTGAAGCCATCATCACCTCCTGAACTCTCTTTGGATCTAAGGTTTTTCCATCTTGCTTTAAAACGTCTCTTCTCGTTACTCTCAGGTGAGTAATGGCGAAAAGCAACCACTCCCTGCAAGAGATCCATAGTTTTGGGATCCACGACTTCCAAAGAATCCAAAGCTGTAAGAAGCCAATCAGTAGCGATCCAGACATAGCCACTGCCCATCATTCCAAGAGACTTGGCTACAGAGAATATCTTTAAACCCGAATCAGGATTCGCATGAACAACAAAGATGCGAGATTCCATCAGATTAACAGAAACCAATAAGTCATTGATGGAGCTGTTATCTGCACCAGGTGTAAATGCTGCCTTGTAAGAGATCTTGGCACGTTTCTTGGCCAAAGCATCGCCTAATACAGATATCCCGTTCCTACCATACTCATCATCAACATAAATCGCAATGACTTCTCTCCACCGGCAATAGGATACAAAATCTGAGATAGCATTCATCTGGAAGTAGTCGCTCTGTGTGGTTCGAATGAAATAAGGGAACTGTAGCGAAGAAAGCGTTGGGTCAGTTGCTGCAAATGACAAGAGAGGTACATGGAGCTCATTAGCTACATGGGAGATTATATGACCAATTCCTGAAGATTGTGGACCAATGGCTGCAACCACCTTGTTCTCCATTACCTGCAAAGCTACACCACAAGAAACACATCACCAATCTCCTCCCTCATAGCCTAATACCACAAACCACGAAAGAAAAAAGCATGAACAAAGAGGTTGATGAACAAGTCAAGCTCTGCAATTGGAAAACCGTTAGTAGAAAAAGAATCACCAGTCTACTATACTAAACACACAGCTTCATAGGGGGCATTCTGACAACTAAATTTCAGGCACATCTAAGAAGCTGTTTCTAGTGGGTGCAAGTATATGAAAAGTACCTCCCATGGTGCCAACAAATCCACTGCAGTTTGAGTCATGGAAGACAATATTGAGCTCGGTTCTCTTGAGAATACTCTGATCAGCATTAACTTCGTCAATGGCTGCCATAAACGCCGGTTTAGCTGCTCTTCCAATGAAAGAATCATAAGTAAAGAGAGCTCCGACGTTGACAGAGCTTGGCCGAGAAAAAGAAGAAGAGTTTCTCAAGAAACTTTCTCTACCAGCACCTTCCGTTGGCAAAACCCACAAACCAGAAACACACAGGAGCAGGAGTACCATGGATGCAGCTCTAATCATTCCGAAAAACCCCATCTTTCAAGCGGATTTTCGAACCAAAATGAATGATTTTAACAGGCTCATGATATACATCAACATTAACCACGAGAGGAAAATATTAGTCAAACAAAAAGATAAAAAGGTCGTGAAATTTAGCTGAACATTGAATCGAACCAAGAAACAAAGACTTGGATTTACATATACATATATATATATATCTTGGATTCTGTACCGAATCGGTCAGTGCCCACATAAGAAACAAAACTGACAACATCACCAGAGAAAAGGATTAAATAAACATGAAACTATGAATTAATAATTCGGTTCAGTGAGCATAACTCCATGAATGATGGGAATAAATTAACAGAAACAACAAAATAAATCAATAAAATAGCAAATAGTTGGTCAGGAACAATAAATTAACATACTAAAACAAAACAATAATAAGATGAAGCTCCAAGTTGGATAAAAGAAGATAGTTCTTGAGTTCATACTTCACAGAACGGGCAATTATTATAGAAACTAATGGGTACACATACCTTCAGACGCACATAAAGATCCAAGCTTTTAAAATAAATAAATAAAAACATATCCAGATGTGGAATGGTGACTTTCTGTTTTTTTTTTATTTTTTAACCCACAAAGTCAAGAACATAACTAACTATAATTTTGTCATGTGAGTATTTGAGATTATAAACACTGTTTGTTTCTTACATGAACAAAAAGGGTTCTAAAAAGCTACTTTAACTCGAAAACTATATATAGCTATATAATCATGGTAATAATCATTGGCTCTTACCAACTTTTATGTTGCTTAGTTACAGTCATATCTAATGAACAAAGATTCGAATGTTGATTGACTTACATCTTAGCTCATATCTAATTACATTACAATTTTCTTCGTATAAAGTGGAATCTACTAATCAAATTTGTTGTACCTCAGAATCAGCTTGAACTTCCACAACATGAGATTGGTTGTTGCTCGTGTCATCACTCCTTCTGAACATTCTCTTGATAGCTTCTTCTTTCTCATCTACAAACTCCACGAAACCAAACAACAATTCCCTTAACCGCATCGAAGGAGAAGAAGACCAAGACGCAAGTGGCATCGAGCTTGTCCTCTCCATCCGTCTGTACCGCACGAACTGACGTATCATCCTGAGAACAAACACCAAAAAAGCAGACACTGTGATAGCAATGCAGACAAGGTACAACCCTTTGAAGCTCTTGAGATGGAGCTGGTTTGGCTCTGGGTTCCAATCTGGCTTCTCTGCGCAACTCATATTGCATAACCATCTCTTCCGAATCTCTTGCAGTTTTCTTGTCTCGGCGAGCTTCAAGATCGCTGTTGACATGTCTATAGCTAGTGGAGAATCTCTCTTAAACGCCTGTTAAACAGAAAAAACTCTCAAATCTTTTTGTGATTAATTTAGCTCTTTTGATTAAGAAAAATACTTACAAATCCCCAACCACGGTGCATAAAGGGCTCTCCAACAATCTTGAAACCCGTCCGTTCCGCTAGAAACAGTTCAATGTAAGGGAGCTCGTCAACAATGGCAGATACGCCTCCAAAAGCGGTTGGTCCTAGCTTTAGAGCCCTTTCATACTCCTCAGTCGATTCAAGTGGGACCAGCCTAGACCGAGCCATGCCAAGACTGTAGGTTAAGTACTCTAAAGTGAACGTCCCAGACTGGTAACCGACAGGCACCTCACTTGCCCGCAAGCTGTCAATGCCGGTAATGGCAGAGGGAAGCTGTTGAACAGTGAGGATTGAGGTGAGATTCGCTGTGTAGCTCGCGGTTAGAACCATTAATAGAAAGAGCCATACAATCATCACCAGTCTCGCTAAATTGCTTATCGTATCTTCCTCTGTTGACAGAGCAGGACAAAACAACAAGACCGCAGATATTAGTTGATAGAGAAAATAAATCTAGATTCAATTATGTACCAGGCAGATCCAGAAATGTAACTCTACTCACGATTTCTCTTGAAAAGAGTTGAGAAGCTGAACCTGCAATGACAAACCAGACTAGAAAAAGTCAGAGAAAACTTCAATAATGAACTATCAAGTTCAGTGAATATTACGAGCTGAACTTACAAGATCATTGTGATGAGTTGTCTTCGGGGTGGCCCTCTGAAATCTTCATTGATCCGATGTTCAAGGATCCAGATGACTATGGCAATACAGAAGAATGAAGCTAGAACAACGCACCATAACCGGATGGTGAAGGGTCTTAGAAAGATCCAAGTGGCATTGTCGTCGTTAGTCGGAATCACCACCACAAGGCCTGTGGACGCATATGGCTGCGAGAAATCTACTAATTTGGACCGGGTTGGGACTATTGCAATATCTCCAACAGCTGCATCATATACCTGAAAACAGAAAAATAAAGAAAACACGGCAATGCCCAAACGTTATTCTCATAATGTTCAGTGATCTCTGAGGTTTTTTGAATCAGTTTGTACACTTTTTATGTGGATACTTACCCCATCCGCGACCATTCGAATCATCTGGTTGTAATTAGGACTTGAATGGCCATCCCCAAATGACTCAAATATGTAAGGAACACTGTAGGGGACGAACTTCAATGCTTCAGTGAAGATGTCGATGCATAATCCTTTGATTTGATGGCTAGTGTTATTTTCCTCGGTCACAAACTCGACAAAGCTCACTCTTTTTGGGATAACAATCTTCAATGGATTGGCTGAATCTGCAATGACCCAACCACGCGGCTTTTCACGGCCACCACCAGGCCAGGTTATATTTCCAAGTTTTTCTTCAGAAACAAATCCAGACTTCTTTCGTGTATGTCGAGTTTCTGGGGCTACAACCGAAAGGCCTCCATGTTTCGACCAGAAACCAACAGTATGAACACCGGTTTTGTCTACATTGATGATTTCGTAGTCACAGCCAATGACATTACGACCAGAACCAAACTGAACTGGGCCGACTATACCAGTGAAGTTTACCTGCAGAAGTTTCTCAAGTAGCAGCTTCCCGCTATTGAAAATTTTGACTCTCTCCAGGTGCAGTTTAGTTCCTTGTGCATGAATTAACTTCTCGGAGTAAGAGAATGTTATATTGATTCCCTCATTCAGCATTTTCTCGATGCCGTATGCAATCATCCACACTGTATCATAGGCATGGAACGCGTAGGCATTCATTGATCTATTGCTCTTCAGTCTATGTGTGAATTGGTGCATCTTTACAGATTCTGGGATGTGTTGACGAAGCCCCACTACTCCTTCAAGACGTTTTAAGGTACCTTTGTCACTCAAAGAAGAATCTAAGGTAACTGCGAGCCAGTCTGTGGCGAGCCACACATACTCATGTGTCATCATATGCAGCTTTCGCGCTATACTAAAAATTCTGAGCGAAGGGTCAGGACCAAAATGAAGAATATAGACTCGAGGACCGAGGGACTTGGATTTGTTCAGCGCATCAGTTACAGATTTATCATCAGAATGCACTGAGAGCGGCACTTTATAAGAGATTCTGGATCTTTTCTTGTACAGTTCATCATCTAGTGCAGACACTCCATTTCTTCCTAGCTCATCATCTGAGTAAACAGATATCACCTCTTTCCATCCATGAAAACTGATAAGATCCACAAGGGCAGACATTTGGTGGGCATCATTAGGTGTAGTCCGGAGAAAGAAGGGAAATTGGAGGGCAGAGAGAGTTGGATCAGTTGCTGCAAATGAGATGAGAGGAAATTGGAGCCCTTTGGCAACATCTGACAGTGTATGAGCGACGGAGGATGAAATTGGACCGATCATAGCCACCACTTCTTTCTCAAGCACTTCAAAAGCTGCAAAATAACAACCACTCGAACTTAGACCTGGCCGTTATAGGTAAATCCAACGTTATGCTTCCATTTACATGCATGACACACATGTTCTAGTAAGAAACAGCCTGCATTGGGTGTGAGGTCTACTATGTTCTATGTACTATTAGCATTCGAACCCCAAAATATGTACCATAAGAACTAATTCAAAACATGTTTGTAATATTCCTTGTGTGATATTACTAACTAAAGGTCACTTTAATGGTGCTCTTCTTTCACTAACTCTGTTTGGTCCAGATGTTAGCTCCTACCGTGTATGTAGAAACTGCGTAAATCACCTTTGATACAATAAAATGAGGACTAATCTACTTCGGACCAAAAACTCTACACCAAACAAGGCCAAAAGACGGTCTATCCTAAATTGGAAAGCTTCTAATGGGACAAATGGATGAGGGTCACAAGTGCTGGAACACAAAAAAAAGGCTAGAAGAACAGTCATGGTACCTCCGAAGGAGCCATGAAAGACATTGCAGGAAGAGTCCTTCATGAGTAGCCTCAGCTCCGTATCTTTGAGAACACTTGCGTCAGCGTTCACATCGGAGACAGCTGCCTCGAGAGCTACTTTTGCAGCTCTTCCGATAACCGAATCAAAAGTAAAAACAGCACCGATGTTCACCACTTGAGGTCTTTGGCAACCCATTGGAGCCACCAGAATGGCCACAATCAGTGCCGTTATAGCAACAGATGGGTCAAAGCTCAGTCCCATAGAGAACAATGCAATCAAACTAAGGAACAGTTCAGATATTATACGTTGGAGCTAGAACCATCTCTTTTCAGCATTGAGGGATGAAAAGAATAGGGACCAAACCACCTACCTTGTCAAAAACCAGAGAGAAATATGAATCAGGGTAAGGTTACAAATCTAATTACTGAGTAGGAGAAACGAAACAAGATCTAAGCAGAGATGAGCAAACAAATGATCATATTAAGTTTTTTTTTTTTTTTAAAAAAGTCAACATTGTGGGATGTAAAGACTTAATTTTCATGAATTCATCAGGAAACAATCATGGAAGAAGAGTGTTTTACCAATACAATCAAAGATAACAAGCAAAGCGAAACAGAGGCGGTAAAGAGTAAGTAAGAACAAAAGACAAAGCTTTTACCCGACAAGAATCAATTCAGCAGTGAGGGGTTTCTCTTCTCTCTTTTAAGCAAACTTGAGAGTTCTCTGTGGAATATACGCAAACACTTTGCAGTCATAAGCTGAAAAAAGTGGAAATTTTAACGACAAAGCAACGAATTATTTAACAGGAAATGTCAAAAGGAACAGATTCCTAAAGAGAAAGAAAAAAAAGCAAAACTTGAGACCGAATCAAGCCCAAAAAGTCGTCGTGGTCTTCTTCTTCTTCATGTCGTAACCAATCCAATAGAAGAAATTGAGAACAGAACACAAAAACAAAACAAAACAAACAAAAAGAGTAGTAAGAGAAACGTGTGACTGAAGAGCTTTTTGGTTATAGCTATGAAGTCCTATCCGTAATGAATAGTCAAAACAGCCGTGGGGTCCATATATAGGCCCACATATAACAGCCCAATTATTAAGCTTTTATTAAGATTACCCATAGAAAAATGATATTAGCATGTTGTTAATCATTTTCTCTTCCAAGATTTTCTTAACTTTTTTTTGTCGACCTATTTTATCAATAACAGAACAAGTATCATCAACTCAATATTTTTATTTTGTGCTAATTTCTTTTTCTAATTAGGCAGATAGATTTCACTTAGCAGGCCATAATGTAGTGGGATTTCAATAAAATTCTTTGAGAAATATTTTACGATAATCATAAAAACTTTTTGTCACAAAAATAGTTTTCAAAGAGAAAAATGATCAAAATAAATTTTAGGGTTTTTAGTAATTAAACCTCTCAACTAAAGATGAATCGTAAAATAAACCCTCAACTAAAAATTCTACGAAATAAACCCTCAACTTTAGTTCCGTTAACGTATGTTGCCCTCCGTCTAAAATTTCGTCACGGAGGGTGACATATGTTAACGGTTTATAAGTTGAGGGTTTATAATCCTGAAAAATTAGTTGAGGGGTTTTCTTACGATTCAACAATAGTTGAGGGTTTTTATCAGTAAAACACATTAAATGTTTAAAAAACTTTATTATCATTTATGCATTGTTTAAAATTGAGTTATAAGCTTTTATAATATTTTTACAAATGATTAATAAGGCTTAGTGCAAATATTGTATGGGTTGGAAGCTAAAAGTTTTATGGGCCTATAAATTAATAAAATTCATAGAACAAATAGAAATAAGAAATTAAGTAGAGAGAAATATTAGAACTTAACAACCTCTGCATTTCTAATGAACATCCAAAATCAATTTTGCTAAGAGATATTCTTAATAAAAATGGTCCATAATTTACTTATTTTTAAGAATAACTGTCATTTTTATTTATATATTCATAAGTAAATTATATGTCATGTTTCTTAATAATGTCTCTCAGCAAAATTGGTTTTGGATGTTCATTAACTATGTAGAGATATTCAGTTTGAATATTCTCTTTGCTTTGTTTTTTTATTTTCGTATTTTCTATGAATTTTATTAATTTATACGCCAAAGAAATTTTTTTAGCTTTAGTCCATACAATGTCCGGACCGGTATTGAACCTTATTAATTATTCATAAAAATATAAAAATATTTATGAATATTTATAAATTAGTTATAAAATTGATAAAATAATGTATAAAGATTTATAAATTAGTTTTAAAGGCATATAAATCAATTCTAAAAAAATCCATAAATAATAATAAAAGATTTTAAAATATTTAATTTGTTTTTGTGATAAAAACCCTCAACTATTGTTGAATCGTAAGAAAACTCTTGAACTAATTTTTCAGGATTATAAACCCTCAACTTATAAACTGTTAACATATGTCACCCTCCGTGACGGAATTTTAGACGGAGTGTAACATACGTTAACGGAACTAAAGTTGAGGGTTTATTTCGTAGGATTTTTAGTTGAGAGATTATTTTATGATTTATCTTTAGTTGGGGGTTTAATTACTAAAAACCATAAATTTTATTAAGGATGTAAATATACATTTATACCATTAGGGTTAAATAATCTAGACTTACCGTTTAGAGTTATGAATGAGATTTTGGAGGTAAGATTTAAATTTTATAAAATAAAAATAAATTTTAAAATTTTCAAAATAAAAAGTTTATTTCAATCATTTTTTTCTTGATAAATATTTTAAAAAAAAACTTTAAAATGGTTATTAGATAGAATTGACCGATTTTTTGGATTAAATACTAAATAAACTTATCCAAAAAAATCTATGTAAAATAAATGATTGTCAATCTTTGATGTGTATACTTTGATATAAATGCTAGTAGATTTTTTTTGTTTTAGTAGATTTTTATTTATATAAATTTTTCCAAAAAAATATTTATACAAATGTTAGAGTATTTTTAAATTTTTAACATATATTAGTAGAAAAATTCTGATGTGTTGCATGTAAATTGGACACATGGTAATTTTGCATATACAAAACTGTGATTCTATATATCATTAGATTTCTTAGTTTTTATGTATATATAATTTTCTATATAATAATAAAAAGTTTTTGGTGAATAATATAGTATGTTAACTATACTTAAATTCCCCTATATATTGTATTTTTTTCTAAATCCCCTATAGCAAACAGAGAGGCAAAGCCCCAACCTTTTCTCTCTCTCTCTCTCTGCATCTCTCTCTATCTGTAGCTGAAGAACCTTCATGGAAAGAGACAAGCAAGAACCAACAATGTCTGAGCCGAAGAAAACCAAGTACGATCGTCAACTCAGGTAACCCCTCACTTCTCCTCCGTTTCTTCAACTTTCCGATCGTTCAAAGTCTTCATCTTTCCCCTCCTAATCGCAGGATCTGGGGAGAAGTAGGTCAAGCGGCTCTGGAAAACGCGAGCATCTGTTTGCTCAATTGTGGCCCTACTGGCTCTGAAGCCCTTAAGAATCTCGTTCTTGGTGGAATCGGAAGCATCACCGTCGTTGACGGATCTAAAGTTGAAACTGGAGACCTTGGCAACAACTTCATGGGTATTACTACTCTGTTCTCTCCCTTTACAACGCAATGTGTATTCGTATTTTGCTTCGTTGAGAACTTACTTTTGGCATATTTGATGATTGGTTTTATGTTTTACAAAGTGGATGCGAAGAGTGTTGGTGAGTCAAAAGCCAAGTCTGTCTGTGCCTTCCTTCAAGAGCTTAACGATGCTGTGAATGCCAACTTTGTTGAGGAGAATCCGGATTCTTTGATACTTACAGACCCGTCTTTCTTCTCTCAGTTCACTCTCGTTATTGCCACTCAGGTAACGAAAGAAAAGAGGTGTTCTTCCTCCTCAAGCATCTTCAACTTTAGGCTGCAAAGTTTTAGTTTTTGATGGTCCATCTTTAGGATACATCCTTTGGGGTATTTCAGCTCGAGAGTTCGTATTGATTTATAATTTCTTTCTTTGGATTGGCCCGATTAGATCCCATTGCATGAAAAATTTAAACTTGGAGCACCTATCACAGATCTTATCTTTAGGATTAGTACGCATGATAGTTTCTACGACGAGACTTTGTTTTCAGATTGAAACAGATTTCCTTATTAGTTGGTCATGTGTTGATTGTAGCTAGTGGAAGATTCAATGGTGAAACTAGATAGAATCTGCCGAGAAGCAAATGTCATGCTGGTTGTTGCTCGCTCCTATGGCCTTACTGGGTTAGTTCGTATCAGTGTAAAGGTAAGCTTGTGTGTCTTTCCAAAATATTTTATAAAAAAAAAAGCAATGTATTACTCTCTTTGGGCATTTTTCATGGTTAGTCTGCTAAGTCGTAGCTTTTCTCGGTTATCAGGAGCACACCATTATTGATTCAAAGCCTGATCATTTTCTTGATGATCTCCGCTTGAATAATCCTTGGCCTGAACTCAAGAGGTACATTGCTTCAATCTACTCAGTCATTTTGTTGTCTTGGCATCCTATAACCTTGTGAAGTGACTAGTACGTATATGGAGTTTCGTTTTACCCAAATTTTGAATTGATGAGGATGATATGAAAACTTAATGATTCAGTGACCGCCAGGTTTGTGGAGACCATTGATCTAAACACACCAGATCCCATTGCGCATAAGCACATTCCTTACGTGGTCATTCTCGTCAAGATGGCTGATGAATGGGCTAAAACCCATAGCAACAACCTTCCCTCGACCAGGGAAGAGAAAAAGGAGTTTAAGGTATCCGTACTTCCTGTTACTCAGCAAACAGATAACACGTTTTACTTGTCTTGTGAGTCCTGTTCTAATCTACTCCTTTTCCCTTTTAAATCTTAGGATTTAGTTAAGTCCAAGATGGTATCTATGGATGAAGATAACTACAAAGAAGCTGTAGAAGCAACTTTCAAAGTTTTTGCTCCTCGAGGAATTAGTGAGTATACATCTTCCTTGGCATTAAATCTACTGTTACTTTACAGTATATGTTGGGTATAATGAAACTGGTATGACAAACAAGAAGACCAAGTGCTAATCATTCCATATGCCTCTTGATGCATATTCATAGTATAGCATTTAGCATTAGAGTTATATGTGAAGTTAGTGTTTTAGTAGTTACCAGAAAAAGGTTTCCGGATCCCATTTCTATATTTCTCACATCAAACCAACCCTGTTTTTTTTTTAAATCCAGGCAAAGAGATTCAAGAAATTATTAATGATCGTTATGCTGAAGTTGGCTCAAACTCCTCAGCTTTTTGGGTAATGGTAGCAGCTCTCAAGGTTGGTAACTTGAAAACAGTTGAGAACGTGTGTTGGGATTTTATTTTATTAGATTAATTCTTTGATATATGTTCGTTTCTTTTGCTTCTCATGGATATGAATACTTACCCTGTTGCTTGTATGCGTCACCTCCAGGAGTTCATTTCAAATGAAGGTGATGGGGAAGCACCACTTGAAGGTTCCATGCCCGATATGACATCTTCCACAGAGTTAGTTCTCCTGTTCTTTCGTTTCAGTGGAGAGATGATACTAATCCGTACCTTTATCAAATTAATATATAGCTGTATTTATCTTTTGCAGGCACTACATCAATTTGCAGAAAATTTACCAAACAAAAGCTGAAGCTGATTGTCTATCCATGGAGCAAAGAGTGAAACACATTCTAGCTAAAGTTGGTCGAGATCCAAGTAGTATCTCAAAACAAACTATCAAGAGCTTCTGCAAGAATGCAAGAAAACTGAAGGTAAGAATGCTGGAACTTCTTGTACTGTTGTATGATTAAAACCGATTGAATGGAGTAAAGAGCATCGGGATATGCAACTTGTAGGTATGCAGATATCGTATGATAGAGGATGAGTTCAACAATCCTTCTGTAACAGAACTACATAAGTGTTTGGCTAGTGAGGATTACAGGTGCGAATATCTTAGTCGAAATTGATCTTTTCCATATAACCACACACTGGAGTATGTTGTTGTTAGCTCTGGAGGCTCTTACCACTTTTTCTGTTTACCCCTCGCAGTAGCGCAATTGGATTTTATATTCTTCTTAGAGCTGTTGATAGATTCGTTGCGACCTATAAGAAGTTTCCGGGACAGTTTGATGGGTAAGTGAACACATTCTGGCAAAAATTGATTTTGTTTCCTGAGCAATTTGGCGTTGTCAGGCGATTACTAACACATCAACTTTGTAGAGAAATAGAAGAGGACGCATCCTTGTTAAGAACTATTGCCCTGAGTCTTATTAGCGAAATGGGTTGTGACGGCTATGAACTTCCGGAAGCACTTTGCAATGAGATGTGCAGATTTGGCGCTGCAGAGCTTCATGTGGTTGCTGCTTTCGTTGGAGGAATCGCATCTCAAGAAGTAATTAAGGTTCGGTTTATATCCCTGTCTCTCATGATGTTTTCACTATAGTATCAGATGTGTGATTTTGAAGCTAGACGTCTTACTTTTTATGTTTTTCAAATGTTTTGCAGCTCATCACGAAGCAGTTTGTTCCTATGCTGGGAACTTTCGTTTTCAACGGCATTGATCACAATTCTGAGTCATTGACATTATAGAAGATTCTTAGAGACAACACTGGTGGCTACAGAGAACTCCAACTTTACTTTTTTATCCTCAACTAGAGTTGAAAAAGTACTTTAAATACAGTTTGGAGTTTTCATGTCTGTCATGCACCAGACTGATTAGAGCTCATTTCTCCATATAACAATTTGGAATTCCTGATGAAATGTATCTTTTGATTGTTGAGCCGCGGTTTTAAAACCGAAGAGCTCGTGGTACATATTAGCCTAATTTCTTATTGATTGGTAACGCTAAATCATGCTATCTTCTCAAAATAAGGTCTATAAAAGAACACAGCAAGTAACTAAACAGACTTGGCAAAGAACAGAGATGTAACAGGAGACAAAGCTACAAGGTTAAGTTACCGGAGCGTCTCTTTGAGGGATTATAGACGCTGAATTCGCCAAAGTCTCTTCGGCCACTGGTAACAAAACAATCAAAACCCTTGTAAAGGACAAGGTCCAACAAATTTGCTTTTGACACCAAAGTTGTCTGTCTTAAGTTAACCAGATATGATAAAGCATCGAAACATTATGTCCCCGAGCGAGTAAAGACAACTGTGGTTTAAGTGTTGTGGTTACCTGTGACTAACATTCCACCCACCAGGCAAATGGCGAGGATGAACAGTATCAACAAACACTTGTCTCCATCTTTGACAGAAATCACTTACACCATCCTCTCCATGCTCCCTTAAGAGATACTCCACAACCTGTTTCCCGTGCGGTCCATGTCCCAGCAAGGAGAGTTTCGAGTTCTCTTTGTGCGATGTATTTCCATTACACTGAGTATCATTTAGCTCTGGAGCTCCATCTCCTCCCCTATCATCTGCAAACTATCCTACTTTCTTCATTCATATATTTGTTAGAATCTCAAGGAGCTTCCTCACCATGTTCTCCTACTAAAGACAATGTGGCAATACAACAATAGATGATTGTGCATTAGCATTTATCAAACAAACAGCTTTCGAAGAAACCATGACAACAGTATATATCATATGATTACCATTGCTACTGTTTTCTTGTTTGTCCATATGAGCAACCTCTGTAGAATATTTGAGCGCGACACCTTTCTTTCTTTCTTTCTTTCGAGTTTTCGTCTCTCGTGAGGGCTCAACCCAATGAGCAAAGCCCTCTCCAAATCTTCTTCAGATATATTACAGTCTACATTCAAAATCCAATAATATGTGTTATATCAATAGCTTGAAAGGATAAGATGATGATCCATTTTATCACCTGCAACAGTTCCTCATGACGACTAGACGGCATTCTGTTCCCATGTCGCAAGAGCGCCATTGCAGCTGTTATAAGATGTAATGGAGAGACACCTGCATCCTCAACGTTACATGTTGATTCATCATACTCCACAGAAGATGTGTATATGTTCGTTACTCTGTGTTTTAAAGCTTTATGCACTCTCTCATTGTCACGTGTTTCCTTTATAGGCCCGTACTGATTCTAACACGTGTTTTGGTTTATGAACTAAAAACAGGCTCATTAAAACTGAACATGTATGTATTGGGTTGGCCCAAACAACCTCTTAAAGTCTGTTGTGATTCATTGTCTATATTTTTCCACAAGAAGTCCATCTATATTTTTCCTCTTAAAGTCTGTTGTGATTCGTTATTACCACAAGAAGTCCATCTATATTTTTCAACCATACGTTTTGAAGTTGGGGTTAAACTCTCTGTACACTAATGAAGTGGACATCTCATGGAACAATGATTAAAAGTAATATCCGATCCTGATGGGTCCAAAATAAATAAATAAGTGTATCTGAATACCAAATGTCTAAATTTAATAATCAGCTTTACTACTACAAAAGGAAAAGAAATGAAATAAAGAAAGAAATAATAAAAAGGGCACTTGACCAGGTGATTGTGGTCGAGTGGTAAGGAGACGGGACTGGGACGCCAACACGTTTCAGGTTCGATCCACCTGCTGCGCGAAACTAAGTCACAATTATCCTGGTCACCTTACACGGATATGGGCCATGCTTTAGGGCCCATTTGAATACCCGGAGAGAGGGTCTATCCGTGGGCTGCACCTCCCCTTGGGGATTAGTCTGGGCCTCTCCATGGGCCTGGGATACCCCCAGGTTAATCAAAAAAAAAAAAAAAAAAAAAAAAAGGGCACTTACCTGATTTAATGTAATTGAATATTATTTTTAATACTACATTTATTTCAAAATAAATAATGTTTAAAGAAATTTTTATGTTTCAAAATAGATGATATTTTCATATTTTAATGCAATTTTTAATTTTATCAAAAACTGCAACGAATGATTATTGTAATTTATTTTGTAATTGGTTAAATAATTTATAAATAATATTTTAATGATATTTTTAAAATTAGAAAAAAACAATTTTTTAATAGTTGTATACTATCTTAAAACATCAAGTATTTTAGAACCGAAAAAATACTTATTTATTATTCTATTATGACTTGTAATATTATTACGTCAGTTGCTTGACTACGTCAAATTATAATGTTAAACTATTCTACTTATATCTTGCTAGAGGTTTTTATAAGCTTATCTCTATTTATCTGCAAAGTGCTAACAAATCGCACATTCTAATATTTGAATCTTATATCCAATTTAAGAACATTAATGAACAGTTTATTGACAATAAAAACTAATAAACCTTCCACTAATGAATACTAGTCTTTAGTCCCAAAATTATAAAACAAAGATTTAAATTTTATACAAATATAACATCTTACACTATCAGCATGTTGACACAAATATGGAAAGATATTAATATACGACAAATTTGTAGTCGATAAATCGAGCATAAATACAGTTGAAGGGATTTGGGGCCATTGACAGTGAGAGGTGACTCTCTATGGTTTATGGACCTCACTTGTTATTATTTGTTATTTATTAAATAGGGCTCCATACCGGTTAGGTTTCATATTTTTTTTATTAATTTGGAAATATTCTGGAGATATGGGAAAATCCAAAATAATTTCCAATGAAAAATGTACCTCGCAATGAATCATCTTTTCGAAATTTAAATTAATCGTAACCAATAAATTTTTGTCTGTGATCACATGTATAATTAATACTTTTGCACCACTTCATCCAGTAAAAACCATTTCACCAAAAAGCATAATGACATCTGATAGAAAAATATTCAAATATACATTAATTTATTATAAAAAATCATAATATTAAATTGGAGATCACTAATAATTATCTACACTCATGCTGTATTTATCAACACCCACTATCTTGTATAGAAATTTTCATTATTTATATATATCCGAACCTTTGGTCAGCGATATGAACGTAATAAAAATGTTATCGGTGGAAATGGAAAACCAGTGTGTAGATCCCAGCGTCGGCCAAAAGAAAACAATGCTTTTCTCATTTTGTTTTCTTTTGCATGTTGTCACTTCATAACTAAATTAAAATTACTTTATAAAATCACGTTTTTTCTAATCCTACAAATTTTAAAAACTGTTACCAACATAATAGGAGCATATTTATTTATGAACTTTAAAGTTTAATATCTAACACTATTATATTAAAACTTTAAAATAACTTAATTTTATTAAATTAAATATTTTTAAAAATTACGTAAATCATGTTATATATATCAGTCTCTCAGTATTAAAAAAACTAAGGAAAAAATGTTTCTCTAAAATTTCACCCTTCTCTTTTATTTTTTTTTTTCATTATCTTTTTTGGTGAATCTTTTTTGTAAGAGATCAGCGATGTCCTAATTTATCATCAATGTTTTTTTAATAATTGCCCTTCATTTCGTAGGAGTTGGAATTCGTATTTTATGTAATGTACCTTATGGACATGTATTTATCATCTGTATTATGTTAATATAACTGTTGATATTACGACAACAACACAAATGAGGAAAATCAAAAGAACCGAACCAGAATTATTATTATTTTGGTTATGAGCAATTCAGTTGGGATATTATATCTATCTACAAAATACTAAAACAGTATGGAATGTAATAAAGGGAGCTCGATATACAACGTCGAATTTATTTCGTGATCGTTTTTGGTTCTCTAAAAGCGTGGCACATCTAAATAAGAATCAAACCTTTAACAACTTTGTTTGATCTTTACGTTTCAAGACTAATCTCCGAGACAATACCTTTATTTCAGTTGTAGAGCAAATCAAGGGCAACATTGCCTCTCTTTCTACATCAAGTTTATGGCTTTGAGTTTTGATTATTCCCGTACTTACAACTCTAAAAAAAATATGAAATACTATCCTTAATTTTTTTCCAACAGCATGATTCAGATTTAACTAAAACCCTCTTTAGGAGAGCTAGGATGGTACGTATTTGAATATCCGGGAAATTTAGAGTATTTGGATATCCGGAAATTTATAGTATTCTGATTTGTGTCTTTCGGATATCCGTCTAGATATTGTGATACATGTGGATATTCGGATTCGGATTCGGATCCGTAAAAATAATTAAAAAATAATAACTATTTTAAAAATACAAAAAAATAAAAATAATACATAAATTAAATATTTATACACAATTTCTAACTATATATATGACATATACTATTATTAAATTATAATATAATATTATAACACTTATTTTATGTATAAATATTAATATATAAAATATAATTAATAATAAATTAAAAATTTAAATATATTAAAAAATCGGATCCGGATCCTAATATCTAAATCTAAAAATTAAGATATCCAGATTCGGATCCGGTTTGGACGGATCCGAGAATTTACTATCCAGACTTGGATCCAAACACCCCGAATATCCTATTTTCAGACCAGATCCAGAGCGGATCTCAGATTGGATATGGATCCGGATTCCGGATAATAAGTTTGTTCCAAGATACTATACATCTGTAGATAAATTAATTAATGCCTGATTAATTAAATCTCATGGACCTTTACGGTCGTCCTAATTTTCGGATCTACTATACGTAAGTTGAATATTGAATAGCATAGTTAGAAAGTCATATTAGAAAATATAAGTTTGTGTTTATGTCTATGCGTTTGTGTACTAGATTTTAATATTATTATATCTAACTAGTATTTTGTATAAATAGTCAAGAGATTAGGTTAATATGAGAGAAAATGTCCAAATCTTTTAACACATAATCTGATTTTCGGTCTAATTCATTCATTTTTGGAAATATATAGCCAACTAAATTAAATGTTCAAACCTAATATTTTTTTTTATTTTGTTATATGGTTTTAGGTAGGCTGGTTGTTGTTAGTAAACCGTATCCTCAAATGTTGAATATATGACATTGTTATAACACACACAAGAAGATCAACAAGAACCCGACATGTATGATACGCATGGAAGCTTTGGAATATGATAGACCAAACCAACCATTTAAATTAGGTGTTCCTAAAAAGCACAAAGTCTCCTCTCTTACAAGCAAAGCACCTAACCTAATCATTTTAGACGCTCACCTACCGAAGTAAACCTATTTTGACCGGTTTGATCCCAATTTGATCCAGATCCTGGTTCTTATTTTATCGATACTGGGATTCAGTAGCTAATCAGTTTTGTACCATGGTTTGTGTAGTAAACGAGGTATTTGCTTCAGACAGTGTTCACTCGCCCGTTAACTTGCCAAACCGGTTTACGCAGTAATATTGGTTAGTGATTGGACATTGCATAATATTATCAATTTGGCGTAACCGAGTTATAGGGATGAAAAAAACACATAAGAAAATAAAAACAAGGCGTACTTTTCATGAATGATTTTACCAAGTTGACAGTCTGTGCATATGTATGTTGTACATACTTAAATGATACTCTACATTACCTGAATTATTGGAGCATGTGTATGAGTATACATATAGAATACATGTTGTTGCATGCATATGTACGCATACGTAACGTAGCTTTCTATTTCACTTTTTGGTATGCGATTTTAATTTGATTCGTTTGACTTACTCGTAATACATAACATTAGATATAATATCTGCATATACGAACTGATTGGTTTATGGTGACTCAAAATTAATTTGTATTAATAAATTAAACTCAGGTAATTATACGAATGAATAGTAGTGCATCCATGAAAGACAAAAAAAAACATAAAAATATTTTGGGATTCCACGGGCCCCGGAGAACATTTATCAAGGAGAGATCTGAAGTAGGATAAAATAAGAAACCCTAAAATAAATTTGGATAGCATTGATCCAGTCAAAATCATTTTTTTTTCAGTCAGTTTGTTCATCTAAGTAAGTTTATTTGAACTGAATAGATGCCATGCTCATGGGCACAAACATCAATGTAATAGTTTACATGAACTTTTTTACTTTAGAAATGTCCATGGGAGCATGAGAATTGGGGGAAACCCATTTGGGTTTCTTCTTTTTTTCTTTTTTTTTCTTTTATTAAAAAACATTTAAAAATGAACCAATCGCAGGTCGCCACGTGTCAGTGGAGTCCGTAAACAGTTCAAGAGACACAAAGAAAACGTCTCTTAATTAAGCAATACAAGACACGTTTTTTGCTGCAGGTGAGCCCCTTCCCCCTCTAAAAAACCCATTTTTCTTCCCTATAAACATGCTCAGAGAGTATCATCTCATTAAAAGATTACTTATTAGAAAAGGGGTCCAGAAATTAATGTGTATGACATCTAATGACTGTCATGTATCCTCTGGTACAATGTATGTGTGTTCCCTAGGACATAAGTCCCATAACATATATCCAAATTAAAGTACCATCAATCTTGGTGTGTCACATCATTCTTTATTTTCTCAGGTCACAAATGATCTCAAGCTAGATTGACAATCTTCTACTGAATAGTTAATCAAACTAGCAAGAAAATACTATGACAGTAGAAACATAATAATTCTACAGAAGTATAAAACCCAAAGATGAATAAGTAAATGGATAGCGTGGTACTGACATCTTCTATGTAATAGAACTAAAAGTACATAAACCGAACTATTTTGATTTTATGAGCTCAGGTCATGTGGTATTGTTCTTGGATACAAGTTACATAAAGTGACCAAAAATCATGGTTCTGAACATAATCATATGACACGTGGCATGAACTCGTGATGTCGGATCCACATGCTCTTACTTTGCGCAGTGACACGTGACGGAAAATGGAAAAGCATCACATGATTGAGCAGGATCTAATCAACTGACTATCCAATTAGGTGACGACACATGTCAAGTGACAGACCTTATCACGTGTACTTTATTCCGACCATCGCCTCTCGCAAGTGCCCCTCCCGTCACTCCGTCAGGAGCGCATTTTTCCTTCGATAATTTAAAGGAAACGAATATTAGTTTTTCTTTGTATATGTTTTATATATTTCAAGTTTATTATTCTTCTAGTTTTGGTTTTTGTGCAATATTGTTAATAACTTTTTTTGACTGACTATTGTTATAATTTTTTTTTGAAACTAACTATTGTTATAACTTTATATTTAACAAACATGGCTATATGAAGTGCTCTTCTCTGTAAAACTTAATTAAAGTAATCCACATTATAGTTTATCCGGATTAGAATTTCTACTTATCAGTTCATTGAAGCTCGAAACAAAAAAAACAAAACTATATATGCAATTATTCATGTTGATAAGTTTTACATTTGTTGTGAATGGATAAAATTAGTTCGATTTTTTTCTCTTTGAACTGGTAATATCGATGCTATTTTTGTGTAAAAGTTAATAGCGGTGATATTTTAAACAGCAATACTATTTAATTGTATTTTTCAAAAATTAAGATGACTAATTACTAAGTTAATATTCATATTATATTTGTTATAGCAAATAGAATGTACGTATTAACACTTTAATAAATTGCAAATTTCATGGTACACCAAAACAAGTGAGGAGTTGATCATTTTAAATTTAATTATGATCCACATTCGTGATGATTTGGTGATATAAAAATGAAGCTGTCGTTAATTAACCAACAAAAAGCAATGCAAACAACTTGGGAATGCATGTGGGAATAGTTGAATCACTAATAAGCTTCATTGGCCTGGACGCTTTAAGTCATGTGTCACATGTTTATACTATTATTTTTCTCAGTAAGAAATAAATTGTTTTAGTCAAATAGATGGGATAAATCATTTCATGTTACCTCAATGATTAATTGTTTCTGTGTACGGCTACAAATGTAACCAAGTTTCAGTGCATCTATGTGTGTATCTTAACCGATAGATAGATATTAGACAACATATAACTTTATTCCTAAGTCGACTTTATTATTAGTTACGTAATAACCGTTTTCAATTCACCCCCGTATATTCCATCTCTAATTTCAGAATATGTTTGAAGTTTATGAAGAGTGTTAAGAGTTTATAACATCAATTGTATTTAACATGTTCATATAGAACACAATGTCGGCTGTGGCATATACTCATTGTTAATTGTATCGAATCCATATTAAAATAATAAAAAGGAACGATATTGAACCTTTTTTCTTGTTAAAACTACAAACATACCTCTAATATTATTAAGATTGGTGACAAAAAGTTATTAGTCAAAATATATTTCAGCTTTATTGTAACCAGTATCTCTTACTGCTATTTTTATTTCTTATAACTATTATGGTATCATTTACCGTATTCTATTTTTGCTGCAACATTCTCACTGTTTTGTAGCACCAGTCAGTTTTACTACCAACCAGTTTCCAACCTGACTTATCAACTACTATCAAGCCGGTTCTAGTAAGTCAGTCTATATATCAAAAAAATGTCTACAATTAAATTTTGCTAGCATTTAAATAGATTTTAAAAGTATTTAGAAAAGACATTAATTATGTTGAGAAGAAAAAAAAGAAAATAGAAATAGAACGGGGAAAATGAAAATAAACATGAATGAACGAGACATATTTGTCATCTTCTTTTACTTCATTTTTCTACCCCATTTCATATTTTGTTGATTTGGCATATCATATTTACATAGTTGAAAGCTCTTCAAGTTGGAAGCATACTAGTATTAGCTAAATTCTGCCGACGTGCAAAGTCTTATATAAGAAACAAGACAAGCCAATCGTTTAACGTCATAGATTTAGTCAACAAGAGAGCAAGTAGATTTATTTTAGTACCATAGAAGCTTGCAAAAGTCAAATGATGATTACTTTAGAAGAACCAACTTTTGATCGAATATGGTCCCTTACTTTTTCTTTACTATTGGAATTAGGTATTTATCCTAAACCCCAAACCCAGAGACTTCTTGGCTGTAAATGGAAACGATATTCATGGTGTAACTAATTAAAGAAAGGTAGTTAAATAACGAATCCTATCAATGTGAGAAGATCATGTGTTATCTGCTGAGAAAAGCTGAGGACCACCATTTACCTTTATTCATCAACCGCTTCCTTTCGACCTTCCCCTTTATTCTTTCGACCTCGACCGACGTTGCACAGAAACAAAAACAAAAATTCCTCAAAATATTGATTTATATACTCAATTTTGTATTCAAGTTATGATGATCAGATTATATATAGTATTATCTATCTTATATTAGAAACACTTTAAAGATAAACATAAACACACACAAAAAGAAGAAAGACCGATTTTGGAAATATTATAGTAGATTTATAGCACTAATTAATTCTTATACATCACTATCTATAGTGGTGATTATAGGTGTCCTAACGCCCAATTTATTAATTCTATAGCCACGAAAGGAAAGTATTTTTAATATAAAAAAAACTTATTTGCATACGTTATGTTCAATAAATAATTAACAACTACATCAATCTCATACGCATGATGCGGGTCAAAATAAGATTTAAAAGTGTTTTAGTAAACTACCACTATAACTTTCTCACCAGAAAACACACTATATAATTCATTTATATCTTTCTTCAAAGCAATTTATCATTAATTGGAAAATAAACAAACAAAACCGGTATGATAGGGACAGTTCGGTAATTTCAAGACAATTATCAGCCGTGAATTAGTTATAAGTAAACCGGACGGTTAAGAGGTCGGTCGTCTTCTTATTTCTTCTTCATCCTTCTCTTCAACGTCCCCTTCTCTTCCACTTCACGTCCCTCCCAATTTAAAGAGCCACCGATAGAGAGAGAGAGAGAGAGAGAGAGAGAGAGAGAGAGAGAGAGAGAGAGAGAGAGAGAGAGAGAACCAAAAAAAAGAAGAAAATACAGAGTACCAATATAAAATCTCAGATTCTTGTTTCTCATGAAGCTCTGAAAGATAGAGCTGCCCCTTTTGTGTGTGTGTAGCTGGTTTAGGAGTTTTGATTCAGCTTATGGAATAGATACTGTTTGGTTTCTGGGAAACTCTGTTCTTCTTCTGGTCTTGTTGAAGGCAAAAAAAAAAAACAATGTCTCCAAAGATCAAAGGAGAGAATCTTTACTCTAGAAGCTTAGTATCAAGAAGATGGACGTTTCTACTCTGTTTTGCGAGTTTCTGCTTCGGTATTTTCTTCACAGATAGGTATTATTAGTATTTTTTTTTTTTTGGAATTTTCAAGTTCTTTTATTTTTTTTATACTCTGTTTCTCATAGTTTAAAGATCCGAAACAAAGCCAGTTCTTGTCTTTTTCTTTGAACATAACGTTAGGTGATTTATACTTTACTCTGGGGATTTGATGTTTCTTGAAAACTATATGGAAAAGATTCACTCCTATGGAAATAAGCTACGAGAGATGATTTCAAATATTTTTTTGTCTCAAAACATTTTGGTGTGAAATATTTGAACAGGATGTGGAATATTCCAGAGTCTAACGACATGGCTCGACCATCCGTAACAGAAGCTGAAAGGCTGAAGCTTATCTCTGAAGGCTGTGGTCCCAAAACCGTAAGTGTCATCTCATGTGATCCTTTTAGTTCAGTTTGTAGAAGACTTCTTAAAATAATCTGATTGGTTTTAAATCTTTTTAGCTTTACCAGAAAGAAGTAAAACGCGATCCCTTGGCTTTGTTTGGACAAGTCTCCAAGACTCATAACGCTATACAGTAAGATTAAAAAAAAAATCATTCTTAACACTTCTCTCCGTGTTTTAAAACGTTTCTTGTTTCATACAGGACATTGGATAAGACCATTTCAAGCTTAGAGATGGAGTTAGCCGCAGCAAGATCAGCTCAGGAGTCTTTAACGAACGGTGCTCCTGTATCATCCAATGATGTGGAGAAGAAGCAATTACAAGGGAAGAAAAGAAGATATTTGATGGTTGTGGGGATTAATACTGCTTTTAGTAGCCGAAAGAGGAGAGATTCTATTCGAACTACTTGGATGCCTCAAGGTTCCACCATCACTAACTAACTTTTAATATCTTCAAAGTTATTGATACCAATATGGTTTGCTTCATGTCCCAAAATACTACTTGTAGGTGAAAAAAGAAAGAAGTTAGAGGAAGAAAAGGGAATTATTATCCGGTTTGTCATCGGTCATAGGTAAGAGTTTACTATGTTTCTTACATAGTTTCTAAGATGAGTCTCTGTATATCTGATGTTGTTTGTTATTACTTCTTTAGTGCCACAGCTGGTGGAATACTAGACCGATCCATTGAAGCAGAGGACAAGAAGCATGGAGATTTCATGAGATTGGTATTTTTTTATCTTAAGTTAACTTGAGTTTTTTGGTGGCAAAAGCTGTTATTCTTATCTTCATTTGTGATATCCATGATGCTTTCAACAGGACCATGTTGAAGGATACCTGGAGTTATCAGGCAAAACAAAAACATATTTTTCTACAGCCTTTTCAACGTGGGATGCAGATTTCTATATTAAAGTAGATGATGACGTTCATGTAAATATAGGTAAACTCTACAAAACCTTTTTACCAGAAAGAAAATGTTAAAGATCCAGTAAGTAAGATTGATTTGTTTTGTTTTTTTTTTTGTTGAAATAACAACAGCAACTCTTGGGGAAACTCTTGTTAGACACAGGAAAAAGCCTAGAGTCTATATAGGCTGTATGAAGTCTGGTCCAGTCCTATCTCAAAAGTAAAATATACAGCTTGTTTCTTCTTCTTCTTGAATCAGTTTCTCAATTTTGGTTAACTGAACTTTGTTTTTGTCTGTGGAGCAGAGGAGTTAGGTACCATGAGCCTGAGTATTGGAAGTTTGGTGAGAACGGGAACAAGTACTTCCGTCACGCTACTGGACAGCTATACGCTATTTCAAGGGACTTGGCTTCTTATATTTCTATTAATCAGTAAGCTTTTAAACTTCTTCTTTGTATATCTTTTATTCATACCTCATTCTCCATTCTTATTCCTTGGTGTTATGTAATGCTTTAGGCATGTTCTGCACAAATATGCAAATGAGGATGTTACATTGGGTGCTTGGTTTATCGGTCTTGATGTCACCCATATCGATGACAGAAGACTATGTTGCGGCACTCCTCCTGGTAACTTCCTGGTTTCTACACTCAGTTCAATACGTTTAGATGATTGTGGAGTAGTGGTGAAAAGCTAGCTCTATGCACCTAACTAGAATGTTTGCTTTAAAGTAAATACTATAAGATGTAGTGACACTAAACTTCTACCTCATTGAACATTTGAATCTGACTCTTGGAGGGGAATTGCAGATTGTGAATGGAAGGCACAAGCAGGGAACATATGTGTAGCTTCATTTGACTGGACATGTAGTGGTATCTGCAGATCTGCTGATCGCATTAAGGAGGTTCACAGGAGATGTGGTGAACCGGAAAACGCTGTCTGGAAAGCTAAATTTTGAGGCCTTTTCCACCAACATATAAATATAGATCGTATAAAGAAATGGTCATCAAATGATGGTCACGCAGAAAACAATTCTTCTTCTGCATCATATTCTTTGAGGAACCAAGAGTTTTATCTACTTTTGTAATGATTTGTACCATAGTTACTTACATAAAAGAGGACTATAGAGAGAGGTAAGTGTATGAACCTCTTGAAAGTTTAGCGTTTAAGAACGGTTTGCGATAAGCGTTTCCGTTATATTAGTAGAAGGAAACCAGTCGCAGCCGCAACAGCAAACGGGCCTGCTTCTTTCTGTTTTTTTTTATTTTTTGTTGTTGTTTGGGAGTGAAGTAGCTTGTGGGTTTTAGTACATTTTTACAAATTATTATTGATTTGACTAAGGAGTTTCGATTTTGAATAACAAAAGTAAGATTTCAAGTTTGAATGGCTTCTACTTCAGACTTTTTTTTATTTTGCTAAAATTTGGTGCATACTTCAGACTTTTTTTTATTTTGCTAAAATTTGGTGCATACTTCAGACTTTATTTTCAAGAAAAGAATGTTTTATATCTTTGTTACAAAGAAATAAATGTGAATGCTCTTTTATCCAATATGTGCTACACAGCCTCTAGTTCCATACTTGTTCTGTTGGGAAGCTAAACAAAAGAGTTAAAACAAAAAAAAAAGTAAAATAAACACTTGGGAGCAAAACTGAACCAACAAGAAATAAAGTTGTTTCTGTCTTTTAATGATTCATTCACGAGATATCCATTCGAGTTCTTGTGTCTTTGTTCCATTTTGGATTCTTCTGTTAAGTTGTTTTCTTTTGATGTATTGTGTTGGGAATGTGTGGGCTCTCTTTGTTTTTCTTCACCACTATTTACGGGCCTTTGTATTCTTCTTAACGTGTGCGTTACAGTGTCTCTTCTTCACAACAATCACCTTTGCACTAGCGTTACATGCAAAGTTTTTCTGGCCTGCGTTTGCATTCAGTGGCTCTGTTGTTTAATTTATTGATGTTTTTATGTGATTGTTGTGATCAAGAATATGTAAAACTAGCATAGTTTTGGTAAATAACTTACTTTCTCAAAAATGGGAAATGGGAAATGGAAGTATGGTCAATTTGCACTACATGTGAACAGCAACCAAACAAAGTAGATAGAAACAAGCGGTCGAGTTTCTTTAGTTTTTAAAAGTCTAGATAAGTATCATTCCCTTGATAGACTCAACAACACTGTTCTAGTTGATGTCTTTGTCTCAACAACACTGTTCCACTGTTCTAATTGATGTCTTGTCTGTTTACTCCCTTTGTAATCAGAGAGAAAACTCCTTTATAGAGAATAATATCTATCTTACTACAAGGTAAACATTGTGTAATATCTGCTTACTCTTTTCATGTGTTTATATATATATATCTATCTGCAAGGTAATGATATAACATCCAGAGGATACAAGAGGCTCAGGTGAAAGAGAGTCAATCTTGGGCAAGAGGAGTTTACAGCTTGAAGCTATGACTGAAACGGTTTGGATTGTGATCAAGGGGTTCCCTTTGGTAGTACTGGGCTTGTTTGTTCTGAAATGGGTGTTGAAGAGAGTGAATGTTTGGATTTATGAGTCCAAACTTGGAGAGACAAGACACTATCTTCCACCAGGAGATTTGGGATGGCCTTTCATAGGAAACATGTTGCCCTTTCTTAGAGCTTTCAAAACATCTGATCCTGATTCCTTCATCAGAACCTACATCACAAGGTACCTCTTTCTGCCTAGTTCCTTCAAATACTTTTGCTTAGATTGAGAACTAAGAAATGTTCTCTGTTTCCTCAATGATGCAGGTATGGGCGTACGGTGTTTATAAAGTACACATGTTTGGGAACCCAAGTGTAATAGTAACAACACCAGAGACTTGTAGGAAAGTTCTAACAGATGATGACTGCTTCCAGCCAGGCTGGCCAAAATCTACCATGGAGCTCATTGGTAAGAAGTCTTTTATTGGTATCTCCTATGAAGAACACAAACGGCTCAGGCGTTTGACCGCTGCTCCTGTCAATGGACATGAAGCTCTCTCTGTCTACATAAAGTACATTGAAGAAACTGTTGTTACTGCTCTAGAAAACTGGTCCAAAATGGGAGAAATTGAGTTCTTGACTCATGTGCGTAAGCTTACGTTTAGGATCATTATGTACATATTTATGAGCACAGAGAGTGAGCATGTTATGGATTCATTGGAAAGGGAATACACAAACCTTAACTATGGAGTTAGAGCAATGGCTATCAATATTCCTGGCTTTGCTTATCATAAAGCACTCAAGGTAAACAAACAAGTTCACTTTGGTTCCTCTTGTGCATAGTTCTAGGGACTTAAGGATTTGTCATTTATACAGGCCAGGAAAAAACTTGTAGCTGCCTTTCAGTCCACAGTGACTAACAGAAGAAACCAAAGGAAGCAGAATGTATCATCCAATAAGAAAGACATGCTGGATAATCTGATAGATGCTAAAGATGAAAACGGAAGAACTCTAGAGGATGAGGAGATTATAGATGTTTTGTTGATGTACCTTAATGCAGGTCATGAATCGTCTGGACACACCATCATGTGGGCTACCATTTTCCTGCAGGAACACCCTGAGATTCTACAAAAGGCAAAGGTTAAAATGAGAAGATATGTCTTTATACTTATTTTCCATTTCAGTTTACAATCTTGAGTTTGTGACACCACAGGAAGAACAAGAGAGGATTGTTAAGAAGAGAGCACCGGGACAGAGTTTGACTCTTAAAGAGACACGTGAAATGGAGTATCTCTCTCAGGTGTCTCATTGCAACACAAGTTTTTGGTATGATGCATTACACAATCTCTTACTGAATAGAAAAGTGATTTTATTACCAGGTTATTGATGAGACACTTCGAGTAATAACATTCTCTCTTACGGCCTTCCGGGAAGCGAAGAGTGATGTCCAAATGAATGGTCAGTATATACTCATCCACCTACATGGAACACTGTGAATCATCTTAAACCCCTTTTGTATATTCATTCATCATTCTTTTTGTATTTTAGGCTATATCATACCAAAAGGTTGGAAGGCTCTGACATGGTTCAGGGACGTTCACCTGGATCCTGAGATCTACCCGGATCCAAAGAAATTTGATCCATCAAGATGGGAGGTATGTAGAGATAACACAAGTAAACTGTCGTTGTAACTTGTAGCTCAATATATGTCAAAGTAACTGTAATATGGTCTGGTTCATTTTATAGGGATACATACCAAAGGCTGGAACGTTCCTTCCTTTTGGTTTAGGAAGCCATCTTTGTCCAGGAAACGATCTTGCCAAGCTCGAGATTTCCATTTTTCTTCATCACTTCCTCCTCAAATACCGGTAACTCTCTCTATCTATATATAAGTTTGCATATAGCTTAGCTTTCTAGCTCTAAACCTCTTCATATGGCTGCAGTTTCATAATGTTTTGTTTCGAAATGGTGAAACTGCAGGGTGGAGAGGAGCAATCCTGGTTGTCCGGTGATGTTTTTGCCTCACACAAGACCTAAAGATAATTGCTTGGCAAGAATCACCAAAACGGCGCCGTGAAATCATCTTCAAACTAGTAGGTCCCTTACCAAATGTATAAGCTTCAAACTTTGTCTCCTCTCTCTCTGCTTCTCTTAGAACTTAATCTTAAACCGGCTTGGTTTGAATCATGTTAACTAAAAATATATGTATCCAATAGTTTTATGGATTTTCATCATCTCATACTTTAGCAGAAAATTGACATGTGATGAATAACAAATGATTCTGTATCTCCATTGTGGTTTAAACATAAGACCACAATGTATTCACATTCACACTTCACTTTAGCATCTCTTTCCCATGTGATTATGCATCACATTCCGTTACCACTTATACAATGAAATCAAGTCCTTTCCGATAGGAAAGTCGTTACAAGAACCAACTCTTCTGACCCGGTCTGATCTTCTTCTCCGTAATTTCATCTTCCACCAAAGTTTACATATTTACTTTTTCTGTGAGAATACATAGTATCTTTAAACGCAGAGCATTATATGAGATGTCTAAGTCAAAAAAATTTTACCACGTTCTCTAAGAGAGTCCTAAGACGTCCCAAAGAAGACCATGCATTATGCTTAAAAGAAGTGGACGCACCATTTTTTACTTCCTCATTTTGAGAATACTGTATATTCTCATATTCAAGAATCAGCTTTCGTTTTCTCATTATTTGTCCTGAAAAATCTTTGTGAATGATATAAAATTTATTATCTTTTTGTTATTTTATTATTATTATTTTCAACTCAGTTTTAGATTTATATGATTTTGTCAATGGTCGTAAACTTTCTTCATATGTAGGCTTGGCCGAGTCTTCAAAACTACCAAATACTTAAAAAAAAAGAATCGGTTTATATAAGACCAGGTATGTCAGACATTAGACCAGAGCAGAATCTAGAATCTGTAGTTTGCATATTAATGCTAATCTCGGAAATATATATAGTTCATTTTTAGCTTTAAAATAGTCTATTTTCGTGTGGTACTATTTGACTCACTATCATATGACATGGCATTTTATAACTAAATTTTGAGAAAACTATATATCCAGAAAAAGAACTATAATCTGCGGATAATGTTTTATTTCCTTTTCTTTATTATCATCTGGGGGAGTGACATATAAAAGAAATAAAGAGACTTCAGACCTAAGAACTGGAGTGTCATGTCATAACTCAGGTAAGGTGCAGTGATGTCATAACTCAGGTAAGGTTCAAATATAAAGATCAGGAATAACATACATTGACTGTTTGCACATTAGTTTAAATTTTTTTCTTTCTTGGGTTGCCGAAATTTATGGTGATTATTTATTGGAAGAGTGTGGAATAATTAGCAAATGACATAAGCAAAGGGCAGTGCATGCAACTAGCATAGTCGTCTCGCTACCAAGTACATTGCTCATGTCTCAGTATATACGTAATAGCTCTTCCTAACGTGCGTATTAATTCTTCTCCTTTATTACAACTCAAATTATATACTAGCTAACCAAATGGCCTTAATGGTCCATGTAAGAGTTATTATCCGGGATCCGGATTGACCCAAAAATAGGATATTTGAGGTATTCAAATCTAAATCCGAATAGTAAAATTTCGGATCCGTCTAAATTGGATTTAAATATCTTAATTTTTAGTTCTGAATATCCGGATCTGTGTTTTTAAACTACATTAAATTTTTACTTTTATTAATAATTATATTTAATATATTAATATTTAGAAAATAGGTTTTATAATATTATATTCAAATATTATATGTCATACTTCCTCCGTTATTGAATAAATGTCACTATGACATTTTTCACACAGATTAAGAAAGTGTATGAAATATATGTAAATTGTTATTAATTATATCTCCTTGACCAATAGTATTGTAGATAAATAAAATTATTTATAAAATTAATGCAGTTTGCAATTAATTTTCAGCTGAAAGTAAGTATAATTTGCATTGGAATTGTAAAGTGACACTTTTTATAGAACAAGAAAAAATGATTAAAATGACACTTATTATAAACAGAGGGAGTATATATTCATATATATATATTATCTATATTTTTAGAATTTTTCTATTTTTAAAATATTTTGTATTTTTTAATTATTTGTACAGATCTGAATCTGGATATTCGCAGATATTACAATATCTAGATGGATATCCGAAACTCGGATACCAGAAAATACAAATCCGGATCCGGACACTAAAATCACAGATCCGACAAATCCATATTCGGACTCAACAAATTTGAATCCGGATACTCTAAAGTTCGTCCTTGTTTATTCTAGTTTGAGATCCTAAAGATGTAGGTTTTAAGGTTGTACACTACTTGGGTTTATTGGTAGTAACATTTTCAAAATATCATTTTTGAATACAACAGATATTGTTCTTTTTGTAGTCAAACATTGGCACTTGAATGAGCTTTCAGCCAAAATTGATAAATCTGTTTATCGATTAATTTGAAAATAATCTTTGAAAATGTAAGAGTGGGTCACAAAAAAGTTTGAGTAAAGATAAAAAAAAAAAAATTGAATTTCACAAAAAAAATTTGAGTAAAGATACAAATATAGTAATTGATATCTCATTATTTTTTGGGCTACCGGCCTTTATATTCAGAAAGCCGGTACAATTTTTAGTATATAAAGATTATGGACTAATCCACTAATGTTAATAGATTGTTAAATGGTAAAGATTGTTGTTTTATAAATGCAGTTTGGTAAATCTAGATTATCAAATCTAAAATTAGGATTCGCCCAAACAATGAACTAAGTAAAGAATAATATAAGTTAGCAAAGAGAAATCTATAAGCTCAAACTCGCTTTTTTTTTCTTAGCCTCTTGAAAAGATGTTAACATAAAGTCCAGAGGAAATCCAAACTGAATAACTTCAAAATATTGTACACAAACGGAAACAAATGATCACAATTAGCTTTATCCCTTTTGTCCGAATAACAAATAAATGATTTTGCTCATGGATAGAGACTCTACAAATTAGTAGATTCTAGGCATGTTGCCCCAGTAGCATGACCCGAACGGGGCCAGAGGATCTACAGCACCGGGCGAAGGCAGCGCCTTGTGTGGTTCCGCCCTGTTGTTATCTTGATGGTTTCCGCTCTGTGAGGCTTCCGTTTGGATATCTTTCGTCCCGTACCAATCATCAGGCAACGGTGTGGTTAAAGGAAAGTTGTTGAGAAGGCTCATCAATATGTCGTCATCATCATCCATTGTTCCCTCCTCCATCGTTGGCTCATTGTACATCTTGGGGTATGTTTCTGTTCATTTAACATAAACATTAGTTAAGATGAAAACGTCAATTACAAAAAAAAAAATATATACAAAACATGTTTTCTATATTATCCAATATTCAAGATCCATACTAGTTTATGTTTAACTTTGATTACTGTCTTATAAAACCAAAAATCTAATCTGATAGCTAGCCTGATTAAACATATACCAAAAATGTATAAATAAAAATGGTTTAAATTCATATAAAAGCTCTTACCGGATGATGATAGATGAGAAGAATTATGGTTTATCAACCGATTCTCACAATCCATTTTCACTCTCTTGTCTTGATCCTCACCAAGACCACTCGAAGAAACTGTAAAGTCATTGAAGTTTCTGCGGCGAGACAAGGCTTGAGACTCCTCCAAGACAGCGTCAAGCAGTCCACTGTTACCCGCAGGTGGATTAAGGTGGACACCATCGTCAAGTAAAGTATTCGAAGTGAACCAATGGCTCGGTGTTTGGATTAAAGGCAGCTCTAGGCCGGTATTGTCTAGTCCGGAAGGGAAAAAACTCGGTCTGGTCTCATGATCTCCCATAAGCAATGAACTATAACTCATAGCATCAATGTCTTTCTTATTTGTGTCCGAGTTCTCGGATGGTAGCTCAAGAAGTTGGTTTGGATTGGACGATGAGGATGAGTATTTTAAAAACTGGTTGTTGTCATTATTCTCAAGGCTATGGTCACTCTCAAGGCTATTGTTGTAAAGAGAGAACATTGGAAAATTCATGGGAGACTCAGGGATCTGGTTTAGGCCAGGATTAGAAGATGTTAAGGGATCTAAACACAACTTTTTTGAAGGTTGAGAAGAGGAAGAAGAGAAAGAAGAGGAGGATGATGGAGTATTAGAGGAATTAGAGTATTGAAACATGTTTTGGTGATTACCATGGTCTTGGTTTTGGAATTGAAATGAATTAAACTCAAACTCATCATCATTACCAATCCTTTGATGCTGAGTCTCTTGAGGGTATAGAGGCAAACCATCTCTTTGTCTTCTCTTCATCCTTGTGTTCCAATAGTTCTTGATCTCGTTGTCTGTTCGTCCCGGTAACTACAACATCGAAAGAAAATAAATCTCCTATTATTAATTAAGGATCACACCAAAAGAAAAAAAAAATCATGCCATAAGCAAAACACATTGAAACATGAAAATGATGTGTTTAACTATAAAATATTAATTGAATATATTATTTTAATTGTAGAATTCAAGAAACAAATAATGAGATTAACGAAAAAGCTTTAAGAAAAAAAAAAGAACCTGAGAAGCCATGCGAGCCCATTTGTTTCCCAACCTAGCATGAAGCTCGATGATCATCTTCTCTTCATCAGGACTAAAAGATCCCTTCTTCAGATTTGGTCGGAGATGGTTCGCCCACCGTAGACGGCAGCTTTTGCCACACCGGAGCAAGCCTGAGTTCTTTTGCACGGCGTTCCAGTTACCTTCGCCATGTTTTCTCACGTACTCGGTCAAGATCGCGTCCTCCGTCGTCGTCCATGGCCCTTTCTTCATCCCTCTCGCCTTTGTCACCGTCATCTCTCCACCACCGTCCATTTTCCTATGAAAGACGGAGACCCTCCGATCAAGGAGGAAAACAGAGGAGTTTTTCTTCTTCTCTGTGACTTGATATATACGATGTTTGTATCTTGTATATATATATTTGTATATATAAGTATTTCTCTGTGTGTTATGAATCTAGATATATAGAGAAAGGAAGAAAGGGTGAACTTTCATTTTTTTGAGAATGTTTGGTGTATATTTGGAAGTGATATAAATTTTGTATTTATTTTTATTACGTAATAATTTGTTGTTATTACGTGCTTTATTTAAACATTAATGCCTTCTTTTGTCTCTTTGCTCTTTCAATAGAGAAAAGACAGAGTATTCAAGAAATTACAGTAAGGAGTTGAAAGAAAGATAGGATAAGTACTCTCTGTTTTTGAACCAATTGGAGATAAAAACAAAAATAAGATATTGTGATGTGGTAATGATGAGAAGTGCTTTTATAGAAAAAAATCTACTCTTAGTGTCTCAATCTTAAATGTTTACAATTCGTTCTCTATAAACAATGAATGTTAAGTTATCCATATTAGGTAGTCAAAGCCATATATTTAATGTGAACATAGAATCTAAAGGAAAATGACTTGTTACAACTATTAATAAACTTTTATGAAACATAGACAAACACTCGAATTAAGTATGACCAAGCTAAAAAAACATTTAATTTAAATTATTTTTTTGGTCGAATAATTAAATAAATAAAAGGAAAGGAGTGAGCTTCTTTCACGGCCGCGCATTGCATGCCTAATGGAATGGGACGTTCTCTTCAAAGACCCAATTTTTCTCTTATTTTACTTCTTCTCTTACTCCTTTTCTTTTTCTCCCACGCATTTTCTGTCTTTTTCTCGATTTTTAAATGTCCAAAACAAATAATGTAATGATTTATTATTATATTTTCTTTAGGATAGAGGAAAATAAAGATATTTCAAAGGTTATTTTATGCGATATTTCATGCAAAATTACGCTCGCATGATCACATTTCATATGGGCACATTTTTTATCATAGGAGTTTGAGTCATATAAGCAAATACTTCTCTTTTAGAGCAAAATTGCCCGCAAGGGGTCAAATTTTACTAGAACACTCCACTGTAAAGATTCCAACTTTTCATTTAAGCTCTATTAAGAGGTAATGATGGTATGTTCAATAGATAAGTTTGAAAAAAATTAATAGTCCTTAACAAAAAGAAGAAAAAGGTAATACAAAGCTTTTAATTAAATTTTCGGTTCATTTTTGTCGTATATAAATAATTCACGAGTTACTCGACTTCTATTTTGTTGTTTTTAAAATAAATGTAGTCAAAATTGATTTCTCTTGTTTTGAATTTAGAAATAATCTCAATATTACTCATATTAGCTGTAAATATAACATACCTATTTTGTTTAGTTACACGTGTTTTACGTTATTGTTTTCAAAATATAGTATTAATTAGAATCAAACGCATTTATCTAATTATGGTTATAAATATTTTAGTTTTAAGAAAATCTGATTAAATTATATAATTTTATTGTTATATGATTAATATATAAAGATATTAATTAATATGAATTAATCGTGTTTTTATTTTTATTAAAATATAAAATTAGGTAGCTTTAAACATATTTAACTAATTTTATTGATAAATAATTGAAATTTAAAAATTTTGAGCTGGTAAACATATATGCATATACAATAAAACTTTTTAAATTAATAATATTAGAACTATGATAATTTATTTATTTATAGAGTTATTAACTTATAAAAAGTAGAATTATATTTATAAAATATTTTTATTTACGAAGATAATTTTTTTTTATGATATATTAATTAGACTTTATATATTTCAAGTTTTATCTATTTTAGTTAGATTATTTGATATATTTTTGTATGTTGAATACATATGAGAGAATATAAATATGTTTGTATATGTAATTCGATAAAGTAATATCAAAATATTGGTATGAAGAATAAACTAGAGATGAAATCCATTTTGAAGAAATACAGATAACAAAATGTTTTGTTTTATTTATATAAAATATATCTATATAATAATTAATTTATGATTTTAATATGATCATGTATTTAGCTAATTTTTGTAAAATATTATTTTTTTCTCAAACTATATCATATATAACACCGGTTTAGTTTGAAATCGATTTTTTTAATTAATTTATCGTGATTATTAATTAATCAAATATTAATTTATACATCTTTTACTATATATCTATTTTTAGTGTTATACATATTTATTGAAATATATATATACATACATATTTAATGACTTACATGTATCTCGTTATTTTTTTCTAAAATATAAAATTAGTTAGTATAGAATCATTTTTAGACTGATATAATAATACTATGTTTATCATTTTCTTCGTTATTAAAACTTTAGATTTGGTACAAATTGGTAGCTGGTTTCAGAAATATACGTTGATTAACTAAACACAAGTAACATGACACTTAGACCTAGATTTGGAGAACGAGAGAGAAGGGAACGAGAGCTTATGTTAATTGATTACTTTAGCAATATAGTTTGGATTATATACACTGTTAACTTAGCTTCTCTCACCCTTAACAAGAACGCTAACTAACTAACGGTAAGCTGATAACATTTAATAATCCACAATAGTTCCAGTATTACACCAAACATCTAATCCAAATATGGTCATATGCCAGAAGGCCCTGAAGCAAAATGAAACCATAGTAAGGGTGTCTAAACCAGTAAAACTAAACCAATTAAAATTAACCTAAAATAGAAAACTGGCTTGAAATTCGTATTACTAAATAAATCGAGTGAATACTATTTTAAAACCCCCACAGTACATAGATATAGAATATATAAATCGATTCAACCGAATAAACTAAAAAAATTAATTAATTAAAATATATTAGTATTCTTATATATATATATATATATATATATATTGTAATACATTAATAATTTATACATAATTTATTTTACTTATATGATATTCATAAGCAAATCATTGATTTTAATAATTTGTTATTTTTTTAAGTTTAAAAAATTATATTTCTTATTTTCATCAAATTAAATAAAACATAATTTTTATTGGTAAATATTTGTGCTAAAATATAATTATATATGATGTTATTATTTTAATTTTATTTTAATATTTAGATAAACAAAAATATTATATTTAAAAGTTAGAGTAAAGAATATATATTTATATTTTAGTAAATCTGATTTTTAGTCATATAAAGTAAAATTTTGTTATAAAAATAAAAATAAATATATTTTTTGGTTTAAATTGAATAAACTGAATATCGCTAATCTAAAATCCAAACCAAATCAAATTATATATGGTTTAAATATGATAACTAACTTTTGTAAACTGAAATACAATAAAAATCTAGAAAAACGAACTGAAACGGGACCGAACAGGCCTAAACCATATCTTAGACCACATTTAAAAAATATCGGAATTGGACTACTCGTCCCTATAAATTATTTGGGCCTGGTCCAGATAACCACAATTACCAAAAAAACAATAAAAAAAAATCTAACTTTGAGAGCCATATATGGCAAGCTTGTGCTGTGAGAGCATCGCCATCTACGTGGTTAGAGTCATAAGTTCAAGACCGACCCTTGTTATTCACCGAATCACAAATTATTTCCACATTCAGTATCACAATACTCAAAAAACACTTTTTCTTTTGGCAAAAGAGATATAATAACTACAACATTTCTCGAATAAAATCAAGGCTAAGTGTGTCCTTGACAATGAGAAACAATCCAAGGAATATCACAAGCATGATCCCTGAAGACATTATCCCTTGTTCCACCTCCACAGGAAGCTTCCTCCCTCCTCTTACCGCTTCCAACAATATCAACGCCAACGTTCCACCGTCAAGAGCAGGCAACGGCAATAGATTGATCACGGCCAGGTTGATATTCAGCAGCGCTGCGAATTGGTAAAGCCCGTCTACGTTCGATCTCGCCACTTCAGCTCCCACTGCAATGATCGCCACAGGACCTGCCACTTTACTCGCTGTCTGAGAGAAGTTAAAGAACGTCTGCTTCAGACCGTCCACGACATTAGAAGACAGCCCCATAAACTCCTTCCCTACGAACCTAAACGTTTCAGGAACGTTCCTTGGTCTCACCTTAGTGATTCTAACATTCGGAGACAACTGAACACCGATCTTCCCCGTCCCATCAAAGTTCTTATCCGGCCTAACCCGAACAACCAAATCTTGATTCCCTCTCTCGATTCTAAACAACACATCACTCTCGGGGCTTCGTTTAACAACATCAACAACCTTAGAGACAGCATCAGGACCAGTTTTAGACAACTCAGTACCATCCACGGTAAGGATAACGTCGCCAGAAAGCAACCCATCACGTGAAGCAGCGGAAAAGGTCTTAACTTCGGGAACAAGAACACCAGGGAACGCTTCTTGAACAGGTAAACCAACGGATAACACTTGGACAAAGATTATAACGTAAGCAAAGACAACATTAGCAACGATTCCAGCTGAGACAACAATCGATCTATCTAAAACCGGTCTGTTCTTGAGCAAGTTCTCATCGTCGGTTGGGATCTCACTGTCGGGATCGTTGTCAGGGAAACCAACGAAGCCACCAAGAGGGAACGCCCTGAGAGAATACTCGACGTTCTTGAAATCGAACTTAGCGAGAATTGGACCAAACCCGATAGCGAACTTACTCACATGGATGCCTTGGAGGGTAGCAGCGAGGAAGTGGCCGGACTCGTGGACGACGATGATGGCGGTGAGGACGGCTGTTGCTTCTAGAACGGATTCGAAGCTTCCTAAATCAATCCCGGGGAGAGCTTTTGATCTGAAAGGTATACGTTTTTCATGTGGGGAGCTCTTGTTTCCGAAGGGTGCTCTGTTTTTGAGGGTTTGGTTGGGTAAAGCAGAGAGATTGGGGGAAAGGTGAGATTTTGAGAGATGGGTTTTGGATCGGGGAGGGAGGTGGTTGAGAGTGGAGAGGAAGTGAGGGTTTCGATGAGAGATTGGAGAAGATGAGATGTTTAATAGCATGGTTTTGGTTTCGTGAGCAGTGGAGTTTTTTGGGGGAAGTGGTGTATGATTGGAGCCATTGTGTGTGTGTTTGTGTGTGTAAGATAATGAGTAAAACAGAGTCGTGGTTTGGTTTTTCTGTGGATGTGATTCAATTCTACACTAACACCAAATCTCTCACCAATTTTTTTTTTTTTTTTTGAAATAGTTGTATGTGGGCCTTGTTACAAACGCAAATCTTGCATTGGTTTATTTTGCTCTTGAGTGATATATTAGAAATTTAGAATTAATATTGTTGGGCTTTTAGGGGCTTGACATATTTGGGGATATATGATTAGGGAACCTAGTTGTACGTTGCGTTTTGGATGAACTATGAAATTGACAAAAGTTTTAAAAAGAACACTGATCATTCATTTTAATAGATTAAGTTTAATATGTGATATGCAGCAGACTTAAAAAAATATCTAATGGGAAAAAAGTTAAAATAATTTGAAGTAATATTTAATGATATGAGCTAATCCATATGGTATAAAGTTCGGTTCATGATATTCAATCTGATGCAAAATTAGTTTCACTGATTCATTTTCGATATGCTGATGAGATTAATGAAAAAACAACCATCGTATTGATGAAGCGTATCACAGATAAAATTTTATATAAAAAATAAGAAAACATATAAATTATTTGAAGCAATCCACTTATTTATAATTAGTTTTGAGTTAGAAATATAACTTAACACTATTAAGTAAACAAAAAAAAACATTTGTTTGTTGTAAATGCAGATTTGGTTTTTGTAACCAAGAATCTAATTTTTCTAAATAAAATACTCTAATCTATTAAATGCTGAGATTACTTTAAGTTTTAACTCAAATTTTGAAAAGAAAAAGAGAATTATGCTTGGACCCAAGACACACTATGTAAAGTAAAACGTCATATTGCTAGTATAATATGTAGAAAAGGAATTTTGTATTCTAAAATAAACTGAAATTATACTATTCTGATTTAAATTAGTTTCTTTGAACTATATAATCTTTGGAATCATTAGAATATAAAACTAAAAAATCAATTCAAAAATCTGATTAATCACATCTAAATGAGTTATGTATATTTACCCACGCATTTGCGAAAAATAAGTTAATACCAAGATATAGCTAACAGAATCAATTAGAAAACAAAAAGAGAATGCTCACCACCGTCTTCGAAGTTAAGCATTCGTGTGGGAAGTGACCATACTATTTATGGTTGTTTATGAATATACATTAAAAGAGTCATAACCATAAAACAAAAGATTCGTTATTCACCTTCTAAGATAAAAAGATAACTCTCCAAACATGAACTTACCTTGCAAGCAAAGTCTTCTTATCTTCATCTATTAACCTTATCTTCACCAAGATTGTTGTTGTAGTAATGTTTTTAATGATCAAAAGATTCTTGAATGAAAATTAATACACGTTTACATGAGCTTTGTTTGGGAACTTTCTTCTTTCCTTTCACTTCTTACTTTATTAAATAGTTAAATCTGGATCCACACACTGTTTTCTAATACTGACATCATATCATAGAAGTCTATATAACTCTCATTTATGTGTTATATAATTGAGACATTACTAAAAGCTTATAATTAAAGTATATTATTCTCACGAATAAAACTGAGTAGTCAAATAGAAACAGTCAAAAAACGTGGGATAACAAGATTTTAATGTAACAATAGTTCAATCTTTTCTCCAATGCAGGCCAACAAACCTTGAAACTCTATAGGAATCAACATTTTTTTGCAAACTTAGAGGAACTGAATTTGGTTTTTAAGAAAACCGTGGTTTCAAATTATATACATGTGATGAATTGAAGATTCGGAGACTAACAAGATGCTACATTGATCTAAATTGGAGATCTTCACTAACATCAACCCCCCTATACTTTCTACAGTTCAGACTCAAATCAATTTACAAACCCCTCCAATATATTTTCATTATGTGACCCACTAATCATTGTTCCTTCACAACTCACCCTCACCGTGATCCAGCCCCCACCTTCCATGTCCAATATGGGCCCATCCATCAACCCACCAACACATCTGAGCCGTCCGATCCTCTCCCAATGACAATCCAACAAATTTAAACGGTCTACATTTCTCGAATCCTCCTGTAATTCCTCTGTTTCTTCTTCATCCACTGATTTCCAAAACGTTTGATCCGTCACACTAGTCGGTGAGTTCGAAACCAAACCGGAAACCGGTTCAGTGTTCGGTTTATTTACCAAAAACGGATGGTTTAGTAGTTCTGTCGCCGTCCATCTCTCTTTTGCGTCTCTCTTCAAACACTTTCCCAAGAAGTCCTTCGCTTCTTCCATAAGCAAACATGGAAGCTCCGGAGTCTCACCGGAATACCCGACCCGGTAAAGAACCGAAACCGGACTCTCACCCGCCTCCGTCCACGGCGGAGACCCCGTGGCCATCTCAATCACCGTACATCCAACCGCCCATATATCACTCTCCCTCCCCTGTCTCTCCCCACGCGCCACCTCCGGAGCCATAAACGCCGGCGTTCCCATCACCGCTCCGGAGTCAACTCCCGGGTCGACCCGTTTCGCACACCCGAAATCCACAATCTTGGCCTCACCCTTCTCCGCAACAACAACATTACTCCCCTTTACATCGCAATGCGCTACTCCCTTCGAGTGAATATACTCCAACCCTCGTAGCATCTCTCGCGTGTACTTCACGATCATAGCTTCCTCGAGCCTCCCTCCGTTCTTCGCCGCCGCGTCGGTCAACGTTCCGTACGGTGCGTACTCCATCAAAACGTTATACGTGCCGACGCCGTTTGACTCTCTCTTGGTTTCTGATCCTCTGTATCCGATCACGTAAGGAGAATTTAACGACGAGAGGAGCTTAGCTTCTCTTTGCAAGAACTCTGATCGGTGAAGCTCGGAGGATTTGACGGCGAGGATCTCGTTTGAGTGTTGACACGTAGCGGCGTAGACGGTGGCTGTTGAGCCACGGCCTAGGATTCTTCCTCTAGTCCATTCCATTAGGACAAGACTAGAGATAAACTTATATCTTTTGTATAGTTTTTGCTTTTTACACTCTGCTGCTATTCAACACAAGGTTTATATAATGGGTGGATTAGATAGTGTATCTACCAACGCTTTAATTTAAATTATTTTATGAATATAATAACGTGAATATGTTCTTGTGTGTACACGTGAATTTCTTTTTAAAGTTGATAACCAAATGAAAACCTGTTTTGATTTTAATTATTGATTATTTAAAGTAACCAAAAATAAAAGAAGAAAATGTGAAGTTTCAAGAGTGTACTACCAAAAGAAGAGGTGTTTTGAGAAACGTGAGTGAAATATCAAAATGGCTTGTGACGTGGCAATAGAACATATCTAACGCAAGTTCGTTGGACGTTTGGTATGGTGACGTGGAATTTCTTAGATTACAGTCTCTAGAAACGATAACGTGTCAGTCTCTCTGTGGTTAAAAGAAGCTTTTAGTTTCTGCTCCGACCGTAGTTCCGTATCTCTCTCGAGCTACGTGTCCGCGTTGTTTAGAAGCTACGTGGTGTTTACAATTTGGCCTAACGTTTATTTGTTTTCTCTCTTTCGTTATTTGCGTAAAGAAAGATTTAGTATTATTTTGATACTATGTGGTTTCTTATGAGTTTGGTATGAGAAAAAAAAAAACTAGTGGAGAGGAGAAGTTAGGCACTTTGGTAGATTTTGAACGATCATATCTGCACACCTGGATCGTTGTCTTACACTTCATGATCGTCTTTATATTTTTTTTTTGGGTGAAAATCGTCTATATATTTTTCAGCATATATACTTAGTTTCTTTATTTATTTTTGTTATATTATTGTATACACTGCGTGTTTTATCTGTTTTATGTTAGTTATATACATCTTTATTTAGGTCTATTACCTTATTTTCTTATTTGATTCTTTTTTGTTCTTGCCAGAATATAAAACAAGATTTCAATGTGTTAATTGTTGAATATGTCTTCACACCTACAAACAAATGTAACCCACATTATCATTTCCAGCTCTGTCCTTTCGGAAATTATTTTTATTGCTACTTGTGTAATATACCTATTTATTTTTCTAAACAAAATCACTGCAAAGATTTGGGATATTATGTATTTCCACCCGAGACCAAGACTATATATATTTGTTTTCTATCTTTTAGTCAACTTTTTATCATTTAGATAATAGACGTTCGTTAAACAAATATTCTGACAAGAATACCAGATAACAATAAAATAGGTGAAGAAGCTTCCTTAGTAAATCGTTTATCCTTTGGAAGAAAAATAAACGAAAGTGAGCGGTGGGTTTAACTACCATTATCGGTTGAGGTTTAAGAAATAAATAATCAATTTCAATGATGATTAGGTCTGGTTTATGGTTCTAACTTATAACTTACATTCAAATCAAAGTCAAGTTCACATATAGAACCACGACAATTAGGCTAATATTCCTTCTGTTTTATTTTATGTTTTAAAAAAAAAAATTATCTTGTAAAACAAGTGATGTTTTTACTATTCTAGATAAAATTTAGTAATGTTTGACATTTGTGCCCAATTACATAATGCACCTTTATATTTTGGTTGAATTTATTCTGTTTAATGACATTTTTATGTAAACATGATAAATTGTATATAATTTTGTACATTTTTATTTTTTTGCATTAAACATCATTTAAAATGAAACATAGGGAATAGTGCTTTTTTCCTTACTTTTCTTCCCTTATTTGCACTCCAAATAGCTATTTCATTATCAGTTTACGAGTAAATTTGCTTTTTAGTTGTTAAAACTCTAATGACTTGAACTAAAGTTCAATACGTCGTATCATACAAATTATATCTGTAATTTGGACTATCAAAATGGTGCAAAACACTTAAGCAGAGTTGGGTGTCAAAACTTCATTTTGTAATAAACCTTGTATATCTATATACCACTTTTTAAAAATCTAATTAACACATTTCGGCGAAAATGTTATTTAAAATTTAACATGATCGCTCCTCGCACTTATATCTTTAATTCCGAATAAATGAGTGTAATTTTCCTGTTGTTTCGTAAGCTTTTCCAGTACATACGTAGGATATAGACACAAAACATATAAATGCGGAAATGTGTAAAACTAAAGCGTGTATGTAACACATGTCATGAAAACAAGGAGTTATGTAGAAGGGCAAGAACGCCTACTTCAAGCAACAACCTTCTCCATTTTATTTTTATCTCACTATAAAACTATACCAAATTAAAAGATGGAAAGGAAACAAAAGTTAATAAACAAAAACACTTTTCAGAAAATAAAAGGAAGCACTTATGCCTACAACATCTAGTGGTTTAACAACAAGAGCCATACATCCACTTCCAGACTATGAGTTTCTGATTTAAGCTACCGTTGCTTACAAACATGTGATATAAATGATAATAATATGTTTAGAAATTTGTTAGTTCTGTATCTATTGTCAAGATATGATTTTAAAAATTTGTCTCAGCCACAAACAAAATAATTTGTTAACAAAACTAAAGACAAATCTATATAATGCGTGGGAAACGCAAAATAGACCTCTTTCGTTGCTTCAAAATATAAACTCTAGATATCAAGAGTAAGACATAAGGAACTTATATTCCCTCCTCTTTTCTAGAAAAAAAAACAGACTAATATGTTTGCTTTTTGGATTAGAAAATTGGTATAGTGAATCAATTTCATATGGTCCATATATTTCAATCTGGTAAGCTTTAGTGATGAAAAGTAATATTTGATTAACTGCAAACGATTTGCTTACATTACACACTAGTCATGGATGGTACTCAAAACCCGTGAGAATACTTTATTCAGACAGCATTTTAATTTGTTTATTTATCAGCAGAATAAGACATCCAGCCAATGAAAAGACAAAACAATCACCTCCAATGATTAGAAAAAATCAATATTACTCTCTAGGTGTCAGTGTAGATATCGTTTTGATTTTCTTAACATAGATTAATCAACAAAGTAAAATAAAATATTTTGTCCCTACAAAAACAAAAAAATTGTTGAGCTTCTTGTTTTTAGTAGAAGTAACATGAATAGATACTAAACTTTATCAGGATAAGCATCCAATGCACGCTACCTTTTCTAATAGGTATGATGGTTGTGGACTTCTACGGCGATTAACGTTGTTTTCCTTGTTTCCTGATTTTGGTAGGGGAGGTTCTACATTCTTAATAGGTTTGTTTTATTTTTTACCATTTTATAATGGTAAGTTTTTTTACCCTTTCATAATGGTCTCTTCATGAATTTTGTTTTGCATGTGTTTATAAGCAACTAAAATGGTAGATATTTTGAATATTTTATGATTAAAAATTCAAAAAATCTCTTTTACAAAAAAAAATCGAAAAAGCTAAAATATATAGAAAAAAATATATGAACAATCAAATCCACATATGAATAATGTATCATGTGTGTGAGTGAAACATTAGATTTGGGTTAAAAGTTAGGGGTTTAAAGCATTTGCTGAACTTTAAGTGGATATCTCAACATTAAGATATTTAACATTTTAAAATAATTTAATTTATGTAATTAAAACTTAAAGTGAAAAAAATCTTTCAATAAGAAGAGAACAAGAAGTTTGAGAGTCTTTTGACTTTTCAGTTTTTCAAATAAGATATTGTAAAAAAATCAATTTCTTTAAAAAAAAAATTCATACTTCTTATTATCATTTTTTGCAAGAAAAATTTCTGAAAAATTACCAAGGTGGATACTATAGATACTTTCCCTTTTACACGCGTGAGCACTGAGCACTAAGCACGGCTCTCCGCAGTTGTAATCTGTGCTCTATCAATGAATCTATTCGTCGAAATTTTCAACATATTTTCTCTTTTTTTTTTGCCATTGTGTATGTTTTTTATTGACCTTTTTGGTCGCTCACTTGCTGTTGACCGTGGATCGCGTGGGTTCTTTAGCGCATGCACGTTTTAGGGGTTTATATTAAAATAAATATTTTGAGGTTTTAAAGTTGCTTTGACGTTAATGTATCATTTGTCGGCATGTAATACAAAATAAAAGATATTTGGGCCGACGTTCATGACGTATTTTTAATGCGGTGAAAAAAATGTGAACAAAGCTTGAGAGTGTTTTGCGCTTAAAGTCGTTATCCGACACTACAATTCAGTAAGAAAAATCAGAACAAAATCTAAATTTTGTTTGTCATGGAAACGTGTTTACTACTTAAAGGTTTCTTTATAATTTTAATTTTATTTCATATTTAGGTTGGTAGAATTGCAAATTCGTGGAATGAAACTGATCAGTTGCAAAATTTCATCAAAATAGTAAAATTTTATACGACAAAATAAAATTTCCAAAATCACAAATAAATATTTGATATCAGAAAAAAACTATATATATTTATTATAATTTGATTAAAGGTTGGAGCTAAGTTGATCTAGTTTGATTGAAGCGGCATGTGCTATATGCACATGTTGACGGTGCTGCATCTTGCATAGCTGTTTCTCTTCTCCTCAATGTATATCATAGGCGTGTCCATTCTCTATTCATATTAACAAAAACTCCATTCATATTCGCCGACAAATACAATTTACAATCCATCCTGAAACACGTGCAAATTTTAGTTATATAATTTTTTCAGTGTACATTCAAATATCTTTCGTACAGTTTTTTATTATATGTATCTTAACATCAAATAAATTAAAGAAATGAAGACAATCTGTTATCCTATCGTTTTCGCATTCCTTGTTAATATCTTAAGAGTAGCTAAAATTATTACATATTGTCCTCTCGTATAATTAAATGGCTTGTTCCCTTGATCAATGATTTAAGGTTCATAATTAACATATAAGCCAGTGACAGACTTTGTAGTAGCTAAGTTTTAACTTCATATACACTATCATTTAACAGTTTCTAAAAGTATAATTTTTATTTATACAAACAAATGTTTAAAAATCGTTAAACAGTCATTATATGTTTTATAAACAAAAATTGATTAGGTAGGCGTTTAAACCATTTTTTAAAAAACCATCCAAGAAAATTGTTCTGATATATCGTCTAAACGGACGACTAGCCATCTAGACAGATTTTTAGACTACTTATAGATATAAGTATCTATTGGGAGATCGATGAGATCGACCATATCAAGATTATGGAAAACATGAAGATAAGGAAAGATATAGAAGATCGAGACGAATCTAGAGAAATCTGGAAATACCGAGAAGAATATAAAGTTGACATTTATCTAATATACTATTCCATATTAGTTTAGGAAATTAGGTTTGATTATTCATCATATAAGTCTATGCTTCTTGTACTTTATTCTTATGAGAGTCTAATATAATTATTCCATAAACACTTTTGTGTTCTTTACTCTCATCAATTTGTCATGGTATCAGAGCTAAGATCCAAAACCTGTGGATCGAAGTTTATTTTTATTCCAAAAAATATGATTTCTTTGAACATGAATCTATTGATTGATTCGTTCAATTTGATGTTTTTTTTCGCCCTCGCGAATAACATCTTTAATTATCTGACTTCTCGCGCTCGTGAGTTGTTTTTTCTACTTCGCCATTGCGAATTATTCATGGACTTCGCAATCGCGAGTTTTATCCCCTGAAGAACCCTACGATCGGGTATAAACGTCGATGACCCGACGGCCGGGTGTTGCAGCCGATTTGACTCTACGATCGAGTATAAACGTCGATTTTTTTTTTTACCTCACAGCAGGGTATATTGCTGATATTTTGAAGATTTGTCCAATCTCACACGTGTTACCACGTATGAGCTTGCGGGAGGGTATTGGGAGATCGATGAGATCGACCATATCAAGATTATGGAAAACATGAAGATAAGGAAAGATATAGAAGATCGAGACGAATCTAGAGAAATCTGGAAATACCGAGAAGAATATAAAGTTGACATTTATCTAATATACTATTCCATATTAGTTTAGGAAATTAGGTTTGATTATTCATCATATAAGTCTATGCTTCTTGTACTTTATTCTTATGAGAGTCTAATATAATTATTCCATAAACACTTTTGTGTTCTTTACTCTCATCAATTTGTCAGTATCCACACAAACATACAAACCACTTTAACTGATTCAGATAGAAGTCCTAAGAGCAATGTCCTTATTCAAGACCACATTGGGCATCACACAATGTTCCGGGACTTGCATCAACACTTATATGAGAAAGTAAAGCTTTAAAGCAAGTAATGTTTCATCCAAGAGTTGAAGCGAGACCAAGCAAGCTCCACCGCAGCTTCGTCATCATCAGAATCTCCCAAACTCTTCCTTCTGCTCACTCCTTCAGGGCTCCTGTTCAAGAACGCATGCCCATTCCCCGAGTAAATGTGAACCTCGTGTGTTACTCCCGATGCTTTCAGCTTCTCTTCAAGATTCTTTGCTGCCTGCAAAGGTTGTAATAATCATTTCATGATGGAACCCTCAGTTAAAACTTTGAGATGTGATGTATATATACCGTGAGATCAGAGAAACCAACAATATGGTCAAGCTCTCCAAAATGGGCCTGAACAGGAGCCTTGGCATGTGCTGGATCTGCAAGGTCAGAGGAAGGGGTTCCATAGAATCCAACAACAGCATCGACCTCTGGAAGCAAAACAGAGCTAGCTATAGCTAGTGCACCTCCCATACACATTCCAGTCACACCAACCTGTCACCACATTTAGAATCTTACAATCTTTTGATAGAATATAAGATTTCTCTAACGCATATTAGTCACCTTTTTGGACCCATTAGCTTTAAGCCAGTTAACAGAAGCAGAGATGTCTTTGACGGCACCTGGCCAGTCAAGGCCATCCATTAAATGCTTTGCCTCTGCAGCATCAAGACCAACCTTTCCTCGATACAAGCTACACAAGAATAATATAATCAATGAGTCATAACATTTAGAAAGCGAATAGCTGTGAAGGAGAGTAGGAGACACTCACTCAGGTATGAGGGATTTGAAAGCAGGGTCAAGCTGTGAGATTTTAAAAGCGTGGTTCTTGATCTCAACTTCAACACCCCACCATTCTTGAATCACAACAATACCAGGCGCATCATCTTTACCAACCACATACGCATCGAACGTCTAACCAATATAAAGTTTGTTTTGAGTAAAGAAGAAACATACACAGACAGCAACTAACCATGCTCAAACTGTGACTCGTTGAGTGTCTCATGTTCATGATAAAACACAAACACAACTAGCTAATGATACGATCGAACCTTGCGATAAGTAGATAAAGAACTCATGCAGAGACAGAGACGTAGAAGCTTACAGTGTCATCTCTTTGGATTTGGATTTTTTTGAAAGCGGAATCGGCCATTGATCAGACTGATAAGCGAGAAACCGAGGATCTAGAGAGCGAAGAAGAAGACTTGCCGAGTGAACAAGAAGGAGAAGATAAGAATGCGGAAGTTGAAGATGAGACGAGTGTTCCTAACACTTGTCAAACACTTGTAATAAAATCTTTTTTTTTGTTTTGCGAATGAAACGATGTTTTCAGAGTCAGCCCCCAAGAGACTGAAACGGCGCCGTTACCATGAAACCTTGTCCGTTTGGACTTATTAATCAAAAATACGTTAAAGATAACGGGGTCAAAACTACCAAACCATGAACATAACTGTCAACTGAGAACTTTAAGTAACTGTAATATAGTTTCTTGCTAGGCAGTAATACGTTAAAGATAACGGGGTCAAAACTACCAAACCATGAACATAAATGTCAACTGAGAACTTTACCTAACTGTAATATAATTTCTAATTAGGTAGTAATCCGCGCCGTGCACAGAGCGAAAATTTTGATTACATCATTTATTTTATGTTGTACTAAACAAATTGTCGTATAAACAAATTGTCGTATAGTTTGTCATAGGGATGATCATCATATATATGTTCGAATTTAGTTGGTCTATTCGGACTTCGTATTTTTAGAATTAGATATTTAGATCTGATTTAGATATTTACAAATTTCAGTCTGAATTTGATTTAGAGTTGATTCAAATTATTGTTGATTCGGTTTGAGTTCGGATACCCATTTTAATTATGTAATTTTCAACCAAAATCTAAATATACTTAAGTCCTCAAAATAAAAAATAAAAATAACATAAAGCATATAAATTTGAATAATGTAAAAGTAAATACTTAAATTTGCATAAAAATTAGTTCAGTTTAAATATTTAGATCGAGAACATATAGATATTTTTAGTATTTTGAACATTTTTGTTATTATAAATATTTACTTGTGGCTATTTTAATAATATTTAGATATTTTCATATGTTTGAATATCTAATAGATATAAGATTAAAAGTAATAAATATATTTAAGTTTATAATTGTGATTTAGATATTTTCGATATCCAAAATATTTAAAATTGAATTGAATTCGGGTATGGTTATCCAAATATCAAAATTTTAGATTTATCTAAATCCTTAATCAATTTTAGCTTATATTTAGTATTTTTTTCAAATCAAGTTCAGTTTGGTTCTTCGGATCCATATATTTTACTCAAACTTATTTTCTTCTACTAATATAAAGCAAAATAAAATAAATGTATTACAAAATTTGGGTTTATTTTACATAAATAATTATTAAACCATACTTTAAGAATATAAATATAAATGGTTGGCCGTCATGTCAATATTGGTGGACATGTTGCAAACCTGACTTAGTCTATAACCAATAACGTGTATTTTCTTATAAAATTTTTTGGTAAATATAATAAAAATATGATATAATTGGGTGAAAATGATTAGAGTTGCGTCGAAAATATGTGATATGTTCTTTCGGTACATGAATTTTGTTTTTCAATCGATTTTGTGAATTTCTTTTTTTTTTAAGCTTTTCTGTTTTCTGATTTTTTTTCAACCAAACTCATTTTGTTTCTAATTTTTGATTTGATACGAAAATCTGAAAAGAAAAACAATATTTGAATAAACTAAAGATCTAAATTTGTGTGTGTGTTTTTCCACCTTAATTTCTTTACAAAAACCTCAATTATAGCAAAGTTCGGCAAGTTACGAAACTTTCAATTTCTAAAACCATTTTTATTCCAACATTTTAATTGATGTGAATCTTAATGATTTTCTAATTTTTTATTTCAACAATGATATAATTCAGTAGTTGCACGGAAAGAATTTCAATTCACTAATATAAAAGTTAAAAATATAGAAACTATTTGATTAAAAAAAATAATGTGTGAACACATTAAATTGTATGCGTTTGAGTTAGGAAAATTAATGTGTGAACGTAATAAATGTTACAAATAGATTATTTAATAGGAAAGTAGTAGTTTGCATTAAAGTTAATTTTTCACATCAACGTTTTTCAAAATAAAAGTTTCTTGTAAAGATACGTCATATATCTTGTGAATAATCATGAAGGTAAGTTTTAAAAGTTCTTCTGCTTTAATATATAGGAGATAGATTTTGTTACACGTGTTAGTAGATAGGATAAGTTAATCCAAATTAAGTATTTTTCCTGGTCAGAATGCATATGAAAGTTTGGTCAAACAAAAGAAACCCAAAAGTCATTCATATTCAATAAAAAAACTAATTAAATATCTTTTCAAAATTACTTTCCATATAATCACTTTTTTGGATGTATTAATATTACTTACCTTTTGCATTTATTATTTAGTTTTAAATTTTATGCTTTAACCAGAAAAGTTCATTGAAAGATATAAATTTGAAACCATGCTGCATGGTCCATGCATACCGCTTAGTCTCCTATATAATAAATTCTCACACTCATCAACCACAACAATACTCTCAGAGCTGAACTAAAACATATCGACCAAGAGAACATTCTGTCCGGTTAATTACCGTCGGAAAATGGCAAATCTACCAGATTCTCTGTACGAGGATTACAGTAGACACAAGTTCACTTGGCCCTCCACCACTGTAGTACCTTTTCCAGACATGGACACAATTATCCAGTGGATCAATGATCTTCATAATGACATTCCATTTATCTCTGATTTTGCGCTCCAGAACCTTGTCACTGTAAGTGCAAAAAGAATACTTTTCCACCTCTTAGTCTCTATTTTGTTTAGATGATTTTAGTTTATATGTCTATGTGTTTGTTCTCTATCTAGCTATGTTGATTGAGCATGCTTTCTGTTTTTTTTTTCTTGTTTGATGGACTGATTAGTGTTTGACAAAAGGATTCATATAAAACCACTGTCTATCTTTTCGCCCATGGCAGCATAGGAACACTTATGAGATCTTGCCGCTGCTGTTATGGAAATCTCATTGTACAGTGACCATGATGTTGCAGGTTCAGTACCAACTACTTTGGTTTCGTTGTTGACTAATACTGGTACGTTTCCAAGGTCTTACTTTCTTTGTGATACTTTCAATCTATGCAGGAGATCGTGAATATCTACTCACACATCTCAACCTCAGTACACTCTCCGGACGGGGAGCCAACTCGAGCGTACAACATTTTGCTTTTGTTCCAGGTTTTGTTTGGCCTCACACTTTTCTTCTTTCCTCATTTAAGAACCATTTCTTCGATAGCAGCTTATGCACTGATCCTCTTTTTTTTTTTTTTTTGCCTATTATAGTGCATAGCTCTTCACCCGGAGACAAGAGGCTACTTTCTTAAGGGTATGTCTTTCTCCTTCATTGTCTCGTTCCACTTGCTACGGGTATTACTGGTAATTAGTAAAAGGAATAAATTATTAATAGAAAAATTGGAAAGAATAATATAAGTTAAGTACCACTTAACAAAATACACACTATCAAAAATATATTAAAATTTGAATTTACATTTTATTGATTATTGTTTTGGGTTTAGTGTTGAAAGGGTGGAGTTAAGTTTTATAAATATTTAGAAAAATTTATTTAGTTTATTTCGTCATAATTTAAAAGTATTTTTGAAAATTAACAAAGTTATGGTAGAATTGAAATTTCCCCTTATTAATAAAACTTAATGGAATGAAATTAACATTCTACCTATTCCATTTGCTCTAAAAAAACATTCTACTTATTTCAATACTTTTACAACCTGGACTGTTTTTTATTCAAAGAAATATTGTGTTCTTAAAAGATATAAAATGCTAGAGTACAAAATAGACTTGCCTTTCCATTTTTTTATTTTAATTGGTGAACGTTATGAAAACTGTAAAGGAATCAAGCATTCACAAACAAAAAAAAAAGATTCCAAAAAGTACATCCCAGTTACACCTGACAATATTTTATATCATGTTCATATCTTATGTTGGTTGTTGCAGCTGAGATGCCACACTACTTATTTCCTTTGATTGACATTGATCTCACCGATAAGCCTCTCGAATGCTTAAGGCTTGGTGCATTGGGTGTCCTTGCTCATATGTTGAAGGCGGTAGTCTACACATTCCATACCATTCTCTTATAAAACATTATTATTATTTTTTTGTTACAAAAAGATTCTTAAATTACTTTGAACATCTTACTTCTCTTACAGCCTATAGACGAAGCTGCTGTTCGTTTCCTTATGGACAATGGTGCTTTACGTTATTGCACCAAAGCTATCGAGATTGGCTCTACAGAGTCAAAGACAGTAAGTTTCCTTGGTTCGCTTCTACTGATTTTTTAGACTATAGTTTAAAGAAAGCACTTCGAACTAATACTTCTTTCAGGTTTCTATGTTCATATTGAACAAGATTCTTTCAACTGATGAAGGGCTTCAGTACTGCTGCGTCTTGGCTGATCGTTTTTTTCTCATAGACGGTGTCCTGAAAAATCTGCTTGGGTATCTTTCTTCCATGACCAACCCTTGTCCCAGCTTGTTCAATCTTGTTGCTGGTTGCTATGCCAAGCTCTCCCAGAAGTCCAGGTTTTGAGCCTATACCTTCTGATCTTTTCAAGTTCTTATGATCAAGCTGCAAACAACAACTTTGTTTTCTCGTATATGCATTAGGGCTCGTGAAGGACTATGGCGTTTCCCTCCTGTCATGCTGCTCGACGGGACCTTCTCCAGTTTACTTGCTGTAAGATTGAAACTGTCCATCAAGTGTTGAGCTATGTATGGCTTTGGTTAGTGCAGTTATAGTTAAGATTCAGAGTGTTTTTGTCTGTTTTTTTTACGCAGGAGGACCCAGACGCTGTTAACTACCGTAAGCAGCTGATTTGGAACATGCAAAGCAAAGCTATGAAGTAACAGAAAACACAGTTTTACTACAGCGTGAAGCTAAGTAATAACTAAGAAGACAGAAAAATTATATGTTGTTTTTTTTTTTGGTTTAATCTCTTCTTCAGATGACTCTTTTATTTTCTTTTTTTCTTTCAGCATTGTTCTTCTCTATTTTGGAATACATTTGAACCTGTTTTCTATCTTCTTCCCCTTTCAAGTATTTGATATTTTGATTTATCTCGAGAGGGAGAAAGGATTTGCTTAATTTGCAACTTGATGGTTGATACTGCTCATATGATAATTACTATTATGAAAAGGAAACAGAAAATAAAATAAAATAGGAATAAGATATTTAGACACAAAGCTTTATGTTCTTTTTAGTTTTTTGTGGAAGAGAATAAGCCTTTCTGGTGTTAATTTCATATACGGGTCATATGGATTTGCAATACAAGAGTCTACACATGAGGCAAGACAATGTCCTCATGAATCCAATTGGTTTCTTAAAGTCATTGAACTCAACCTATCAAGCTATGGTTTCACAGACCATGTTCCTCACTCTTTGGCCAAGAAACCAACTCTCCGTAAGTATTTCCAATGGACTACTAGGTAGCCTTTCGCCTACATAGTTGTGCCTAGCAACCAACTCAGGTGCAAACACTTCTCATTTAGTTCAAAAAAAGTCCCTTCTAATTGATTTATTTATTTTATTTTTGTGATTAAAAATGATAAATATACTAGGGATGAAAACTATTATCCAAGATCTGTAATCTGATTTAAGATCTACTTCAATCCGTTAAAAAATTGAATTGTGGTGTCCGGATCCGGAACTTAATAAATCTAGATATCTATAATCCGGATCGAGTCTATTATATTTTTTCTCTTTCACTATTAATAATATTTTAAGATTTTTTGTTTTGTTTGTTGTTTTCAAATTTCTATAGAAATAGTTAATATAATTTGATGTTTATGACGTTTTGTACTTTATAGTATGAGTTTTTTTTAATTAAACTAATTGTAGTTGTTATTATTATTATTATATAAACAAGAATTTAGTAATTTTTAATCGATGTGAAAAACCATAAGAATGAATCTATTACTTTTCATACATATGGAATCTATTTTTATTAAAATATTAATTTTAAATATATATGTGAATTATATTTGAAAAAAAAACACGTTATTGCATTTAACCGGTAATTAAACACCACCGACAAAACTGGAGTGAGATATAGTCCAATAAGAGTCTCGGATCGAGTTCTTTCTCCACTGCAAGAGCTGAATCACCCAGCAAAACCCATCTCGAAACTTAAAACCTTTGTAAGATCTACTCGTATGGCGAAGCACACGGCGGCGTTGAAAGCAGGACTGACTTTACTGGCGCTGAGCATGATTGGTTACATACTTGGTCCTCCTCTCTACTGGCACCTCACCGAGGCACTGCTCGCTTCCGCCTCTTCTTGCTCTCCTTGCACCTGCGACTGCTCTTCCGTGCCTCTTCTCACCATCCCCAAAGGTAAAAAGGTTTCCTTTTTTTTTCCTTGTGTTGCTCTTGATTGGATCTTGCTAGATCTGCTGTAAAGTTTACTCCTTTACGGTGAGATAAGGTTTCACATGTAGCTTGAGCTACCAGATCGCATGCTTCAGCTTGAGTAGTGTTATGGAGATAGACTAACAATGCTATAACTATGTTTAGTTGTGTAGATCTACATGTATTGTCTGTGGCTCTTGAGATTTTGCAAAGTGTTGTTTCTTAGATTATTTGTTTTTTTAAGAAAACAATGATCGGTTTATGATCTTTAAGGCTTTAGTTTGGATCATAGGGATTTGAAGTTTGCAGATTGTTGTTCTTTGTTTAAACAAACTAGTTTACCAAGTTTGAGTCTTTGAGGTCTGGCTTGTGGTGTGGTTAAGCATCTGGTTTACTTGTTACGGCCGTGGTCATTTTAAATAGCAGTGTTATGTGTTGCGTTCTATATACCCTATGTGGATATTATATGAATTGCCATAGCGAGTACATGGAGGTTGACATATGTTGTTCACAATGGTTTGTGATCCTTGCTCTGTTACTTACTATTTAAAATGGTCTTAGCTTACCATGTCTACTTTCCATTGAATGGTACTGAAACAAACGCTTAATCCATTTTACCTCTTTATTTGTTTTCTACAGGACTCAGCAATGGATCTTTTGGAGGTGAGTGTCGGTTTACTTTACTGTGCTCATCATTAGCAATAGATTGTATATTCTTATCTATATTTTAGTAAACGAGCTTGTTAAGGATATCTTTGTATTTTCACGTGCAGATTGTGCAAAGCATGACCCAGAGGTGAACGAAGACACAGAGAAGAACTATGCTGAACTCTTAACAGAGGAACTGAAGCAACGTGAAGCAGCATCGATGGAGAAACACAAACGAGTAGACACAGGTCTGCTAGAGGCCAAGAAGATAACATCCTCTTACCAAAAGGAGGCGGATAAGTGCAACTCCGGTATGGAGACTTGTGAGGAAGCAAGAGAGAAGCCTGAAAAGGCACTTGTGGAACAGAAGAAGCTGACTTCTATGTGGGAACTGAGAGCTCGTCAAAAAGGATGGAAAGAAGGAGCCACCAAGTCAACTGTTAAATCCAAAAGCAGTGTCCAGGCTTCTTAGAGACACACCTAAGTTTTTTTTGTATCACACGAAAGAGAATTACTGGTTCATGTATCTGTGATTTTGATTTGTAATATTGTCTTGTAGTTTTCTGATGGAGATAAATCAATCAGATTGAATGAAACATTGTACGAAAACAACAATGTATTAATGGATTTTGAACAAAGTTTATTACAAATCAAGTCAGTACATTGAACTACAACATAAAACATAGCAGGCGTAGCAACATAAAACACTTGGCTTCTCTTCTTGGTGTAGCTTCTGTGTCTTTCAAGCAAGGTTTATTGTTAGATCCTCCAAGTCTGGAGAGCCAATCAGGCTCAAATTGTGCTCGTTAGCCAAGTGCAGCAAGCAGATGAAACATAAATGTGGTGAGATGTCTTGGGTTGTCCCAGCCGCTTTGCAATCATCTGGAAAGCTAGCCAATAGCTCTTTGAAAGATCTACTTTCAGGTGGTTCTTGTCGGTGTTCCTCATCCTGCCACAAACCAGATTCTGTCAATTTCATCAAAATAACGGGGAGAAAAAAGACAATGAAGTGGTATCCCCAAGCTTGTTGAATTAGTTAGGGCAGGGAACCATAAGAACAAGGTGCATTAAACAGGATATGTGCGCTATGTTGACATTACATGGCTGGTGGGAACTACAAATATGTTTCACCGAGATCATAAAGATAGCTTATCAGAATAATTTCAGGATAATAGAAACAGAAAGCTGGGACTATGTTTATGTTAGTTAACCTGAATTGGTGGTTGAGGAGATTCCTGAAGACACTCCCATAGAGTTTCCTTCAGCACTTGCACATCAACTTGTTTTGAAGCTTTATCATATTGGACCTCAATTTTATTGACCTAAAGCACGAATTGTTCAGGACAATTACAATAGTGTTCATTGTTAACCATAGATCAATAAAGCCTTTTGAAACGATTTCTAACACAATAACCATATGCAGATCAATATTAATACCTGGCGTGGCTGAGAGATTAAAGAATTGGTAACATCCTCTGCATCACTTAGATCATTTCCATTATCAAACGGGCCATCATCATACACATTATCATTTTCCCAAGATTCCGCATGTTCATGATCATCATACTGCTGCCTTGTTTCACCTGGAAAATGCACAAAACAAGTGGAATTTTTGCTGATAATTTTTGAAATTTTTTTCTCTGTGGCGGTAATTTTATCGCTAAGACAGCAAAGACGCCGGTATGTGCCTCAAACCGCTAAGGACACCACCAGAGATGATTATCTAAATGGCTGGAATTTTTACCTGAGCATTTTCTTCTCCTCCTCCCGATGCACTGTTACCGTTCATAAGATTTAACTTCAGTTGAGGTGACACAATAGATAAAGAAAGGATAAACAAGACGAGAAAATAGTGATCAGGTCAGTTTTAGCAAGCCATACCATCACATTCGGTAGTAAAAATAGCTTTACTAGATTCTCAGGTTGATAATGGCAATCCTCTGGAAGCTTTGTTTGACAAGGGGCTCTACTTGCAGGGAGAAGTAAAGACTTGGGGTTTTTTGGAGGGGAAAACATATCAGGAATATCTTCCTCCAAACCTTTTGTAAAATCTAGTTCAGGCTCTGCTTGCTTCTTTTTCCTGGTTTTCTTCGCTGGTGGAGAAGATCCATTTTCGGAAGCAGGGAGAACATCTGGACCTGTTAAAGTGTCCAGAGAATGTAAGCCCTCAGAGAAACTAGATATCCAAGAGGATTTCTCGTAGAGCTTGAAACTGAAGATATAAGCGCATACCTTTTGTTTTCCGATACTTCCAGTGATCAGGACCTGCCCAAGAATTTTGTTTAGATGAAATTCCCAGTGACAAGAAGAGATAGTCGTCAACACTCTCAAATCTTTCATCTGAATCGAGGTCTTGCAGTGAGGCTGGTTCAACTTCCTGCAATGTGAAAACGTTAGCATCAGTTTTTTGAGTTACCAAAGAAAAGAAAACGAATTAAGATAAGAAGAGTGATGGTAGGAACCTCGGGAAAATTTGAGTATGCTGGCTCTGCATCATTGAGGCCAAAGTTTTCCTCAGCAGCACCAGACTGACCCTCATAATCAAAAGAATCTCCAAAGTTATCGTATCCATCGTTATCATCAGCATAGCTAGCTTCATTACCATGTGATGTATCAAATGACTCAGTCGTCTTCTGGCCACAAGAAAACGTATCAGATGGTCTTTGATTTTCTTCATCAAATTGATTGATTATAGCCCGAAGAGATGGTACAATATCATCCTTTTGCCGCATGTTAAGCACCATTTTCTCCAAACATTCTACAAATTTAACCACGGCATTAGAGAAAGGTTAGTGCAACAAAACATGTACAATGGTACAGCTAGGCATATCAGCCAACAAAGCCAGACCTTTAGCGAAGGATAGATCAATTGTTTCTGATTTATCATGCTGATTTGCAGAAGAAACAAGCTTTCCAGGGATTTCTTGTGAATCAAATAGAACTTGACACCCTCCATAGACTCCTAAATTGTTTAGCAGGAGACCCTTTGCGCCACCTTCATCAAACTGTGCTGAAGTCTGATGATAAAGGGGATCCACGGCGAATGCCACTGTAATACATACAAAACGTTATGAGACGGAATTTACTTTTCATTAAGAAAAAGGGATTTGAGTAACTAAATTACCGTCGAATTTCTTCACGTTAAGGGCATCAAATGATGGCTCCAGTGTTGATAAAGGCGATATCTGCAAGTTGAAACTCATCAGTATGTGGTGTCATCTACCATATCCAGAATTCAGATTTCTGAATGAACTACCTTTTTCTCTGCCTGTTTCTTTTGGTTAGTGGCAGTTACTACAGAACCAGCAGCATCCTCGTTGTCTAGGTTCGTGAAGAAATATTAGAAAAATATAAGATTAAAGTTTACTTGCAGTACCTTCTTTAGAAACTAAAACTAAAGAAAATCAGAAATTAATGCATTGCATAGTAAATAATTGTAATACAATTCTACGGAGACCCCTTTTGTAATTGATCTTCACCTCTTCAGTGATTTTAAATTCTCATATTAGGAGTCAAACAATAAAGAAACATATCCATCGGCATACCTCATGAATCACAAGACTAGTTTGGCTAACAAAATAAACACAAAATAGGTGTGAATAAACACATCTCCATAAACTGACAAAGCGTATATGTTTTATGGGCAGATTTAACTAAGTGCTAAAAAGAAATGATAGTTTATTGAGAATAAGCTATGGAACTAACCTCCGGTGTCATCTTGGCCAGCTCGAGTAATACCACCCAAGACCTTGTATGCTTCTGAATGAACAGAGTCAACCCTCATTGAGTAAATCTTAACTCCAGCTTCAAGAGTGCAACTTGCCTGCCCATGGACGAACACAAATACTTCTTTAAACATTTTTTCTTTGTGGGTATATTTTGAAATTGAAAGCTTTTACCTTTTGAAAATTGGTTTCAGCGTTATTCTCATCTTCAACTTTAATGATCTCACAAAGATGGTCGATCAAATTCAACTCCCACGTATTCTTCTGATTGATTTTCTGTGTTAACACAAAACCCCACATAACATTATGAGAACAACTTTAGCTATTATGGAGAAAGAGCGAAAGCTACTTACGTTTTCACTGGCTAATTTGATACAGTTCTGAAACAACTCGAGAATCTGCTGTTTGTCAAAGCACGGATCTGATTCCTTCTCAAGCTGAGGCCCACGGCCGAAAACAACAGATCTACGACGGCTAGCAGCGACTCTGGCAGCGCGAGCTTGTTCACGTTCAAGCCTGTCATTGTTGGATCCCAAGAAGAAGGGACTTGTGGGAGCCTGGTTCCGAGTCGTCGTCGTCGTCGAAGTTGGCCTTTGCTTAGGGTTTGGAGTTAAAGGTTCCTCCATGGTTGAAGCCGTCGCTGAACCTAACGGAGCACTGGGTAGATCGAGAGAATTCAAGTGATTTGGGGATTAGGGGTTTTTGATTTTCCCTCCGCTTTGGTGTTTTGAAATTTCAGTGACACTGTGAATGTGAGTGAATTACATATTGTAATTGTAAGTGACGTGGCACATTCCACGTCATTATTTTCTCTACTTCCGTCATCAGGAGCCAAAATATCGTCACAACACAAATTTCAAATAATACTCAAGGTCCAGTTCTTTCTGATTGATTGACTCGGTTTAAGTATGGTTATGAGTTAACAGATTATATTATTCAAATGCTTCCAATGCAAAAACAAAGACAATTCATTACAGAGAACTTGGCCCGGTTCTTTGGGAGTGATTGATTCGGTTAACACTTGGTTATGAGCTAACCGATTATATCTACTATAATGCTTCCAATGCTAAAACAAATGAACATTCATAACAGAGAACCAAAACATACCCCAAAGATAGTTAATGAATCTGCAGAAATCAGCTTCAAAAATCCATGTCAAAACAGATTTTAATATTTTAGTACACTCTCTTGAGATGAACTGTGATAAAGAGTAATGTTTTCACAAACAGTTTATAGTTGATTCTACCATTCTAGTTTCACTTTCACATGTAACCTCCAGAAGGTGGTGGTGGAGGTGGTGGGTAAGGCGCACTACCATTAGCCATCGGAGGTGGTGGTGGTGGCATGGAACCAGATGGAGGAGGAGGTGGTGGTTGAGCTTGAGGCGGTGGTGGTGGTGGAGGCAGAAGGCCATTCGATTCAACAGTGGACTGAGGCTTGAATGGTTCTGGTTTATTTGGTTTGAAGTACACCTGCAACTGTATATCACAAGTTGTTTTGTCGTTAATTTCGATGAATCAAAACAAAAACGTATCCAAGCTATGGGGTTATGATAAGAAGCACTTACAGTAAACATCTTTGAATCTGGATCCCAGTGAGAGAAAAACTTTGGGGTTGATTTGTCTATCTCTGTGCTAGGAACCTGAAACACAAGATAAACATGACCATCATAAGATATCAGGACACAATCTCCAGTAAGGTATGTTTCAGATACCAGAGCCATAATCACTTACTGAATACGAATCTGTAATCAATTAAATCGAGAATTGTGGAATGAAAGGCGAGTCATACCTTGAATGCTATGGTTTCATATGGTTCAGCTGCAAAAAGAAGGTATTGATATTTCTTGTCATAAGGTTGAACTTTCTGCACACAAAACAAAAAGGAAGAGTCATTAATCAGAATGAGCACGCTTGTGAAAAGTCTATGAGACACATAAATAAGGACTTGTAACACCCACCTGCTCGAATGAAGACATGACACGATGTTTGGGCTTTATGTTATCCTCTATTTCAGGATACTCAATCTGTATAACAAAGTTGAAAAAAAAAAACAGAAACATTAAGATTCCACTCTAGATAAGTCTCTGATGATGCAATAAGAGGTTCAACAAAAACAATATATATGCTTTACCTGAAACAGGAGAGATCTTTGCTGCAGCTCAGGGTCGTACTGCTTCGTAACCCGGTACCCTGGTCTACCGATTTTAACTGCAAGAACATACACAAGATCAAGAATTAATCAATCAAACCTTTACAAAGCTGATAACTAAGCAACGGAGAAATCATCAACCAGACATTTTAAAGCTGATAATAAGCAAAACCTATCTACCCAATAACAGTAACCACAACAAAGATAAGCCCCAATAAGAAAAATATAACAAGTTCTCACAAAACCGAAGTACCCAATAACTGTAACCATAGTTATAATAAACACTCCTGCAATTTACATAAGCCCCCAATAAGAGAAATATTTAGCTTCAAGAGCAATTACATCCCCGACATAAAACAATCAGTTACCTGTTCTGCGAACAGAAACTGTGCGCTTGTGTGGCTGAGGCTGAGTAGGAGCTTCCTGGGCCTCACGAGCAGCTCTCTTAGCCAAGTTGGTCTGATGCCTCTTACCTTGAGTATGAGCCAAGTAGTTTCCTTCGTTGTTATGCAGCGTTAGACATAGTTTGCACTCATAGCTTCAACATCATCAAAAAACACCAAAACAATCTTAAATCCGTAAACTTATAAAAAATAAATTAAAAAAACCCTAAAATGAACATATGCATACACCAAATAGGAACATGAGCTGCAATTGAACAAACACAGCAGAATCATCCTACCAACAGTTAGAATCTGCTACCAGAGTCTATATAGAAAACACGCATACCTTCCGAGATGATTTCGCATGAAATAGGGATCTTTGGCAATGTCTATGGTTTCGAGAGCAAGACGACGGAGACGCTCACGGCGATCTATGGCCTCGTTCTGGGCCGAGGCGGCGCCTCCACCTCCTGGCTTCGAACCCCATTCTCTATCCATAGCTTACTTACTCTCTATCGCTCTTCCTCTCTTGCGATTTGCTGAAGAATACTCGATTTGGTAAGGGTCGAGATTTTGGTTATATGAAGATGTAAGCCGGTTTGTTAAAAATAAAAATGAAGATGTAAGCCGGTTTATCAGGGACACGAGTGTGGGTTGGGTTTCGGACAGGTTTAAGGCCTACTATCTCGGCCCATAACTGCTTTTAAGATATAATTGAGAACATAAATCTTTTATGTTCTTGACTTTTATTTTTTGAGCAAAATTCCGTTGTTTAAATATATTAAGAGCAAACAAAAGTTATTACATGCAAAATATTATTTAGAACTTCTCCATTGCAGGTTTCTTAAGGAGTATCTAACGATAAAAGGGAAATTTGATGCGACTCTCATATAATAACTCCAAAAGATTAAAATAATATAATTTTAAAAAACTTTTTTAGTTTTTAGTTATGAGCGTGCTCTTATAGAATTTCTAATGAAGAATTCTTAACTTCTAATATCTCAAAATAAAAATAAAACAAGTAAAATAAGCATTTCATATGTTTAGATAATCTCTTTAATATAATTTCAAATATCCCAGTTGAATACTTTTGAACATGTATCCCCTCATTTAAAATGGAAAAATTAGGATAACTGTAAAAAAAATTCTGTCACAAAATAACTTATAAAAAAAATAACTAATTTTTTTTATTAAAATCATAAATTTACATTTATACCCCTAAAGTTAATTAATTTTGACTTGGTTTAGAGTTATATGATAAAGTTTTGAGGATGGTTTTAAAATTAAAATTAAATTTTTTAAAATAAAAATGGTTATTTCGACCATTTTTTATTTTTAAAATTTTTTTTCATGACAAAAAAATTTAAAAAGAGCTATTTAAGATAAATGCTCTTTAAAATACTCAATTCATTTATTTTAGGGTACCTTTTATTTTAGTTTTGTGAGAAACTATAAATTGAGAACTTTCCATTGTAACTAGTCTCTATATGTATTATTTGTGGCTCTGTGTAATCATGGTGGGAGCAGTATAATGAGTTTTAGGCTGCTTTCAATCCACAAAAAAAAGGGCAAAACGTTTGTCTAGTTACCTCCATCTCTCATTTCAGTCAGTCTCTTTCTACATATACTCTTGTTTTGTGTTTTTTATTTGGTCGAACTGTATCGTCATGTCTCATTTTTAGCTTTAGTTTTTACTTGTATTTGGGTTCAAAACCTAATTAGTAAACTGGTGAATATTAACACTAACTTTTGAAGATTTATCTTATAAAACTTTTGTAAATGACAAGATTTTATGAAGTGGACCATCCATGTCCGCACATGAATAAATAATGCAACAAATACAACACTATATGCAAGTTTGTGCATCATAGTCGTCGCAATCATCTCTCTTCAAAAAAGTTTATCTTCCTTCACTTTCCTTGTGAGAAACACAAACAATACTAAACAAAACAAAACAAAATGACGCGATTCAGACGTATTTGCATCTTTGTTCTTCTCTTCACTCTCGTTTTTGTTTTCTCTAAAGCCCCAAAAACTCATGCTGCTGGAAGAAGCTTTTCCTCAGGACCTTCTAGAAGAGACGTAGGGTTCTTCCACTCTTATGCCACACATGTAATCGGTACCGGAGAGTTCAATCCGGAGAAGAGAAAGATTCCTACGGGGTCAAACCCTTTGCATAACAAGCGATAAAATAGGGTTTATATCTCCCTCTCCTTGTTTCTAAACTGGAGAATATATGTAATATATATCTATAATATATACACACTTAGATAATGTATAGGTACAACATACTCCCATATAACATGGTGTAGGAGTTTTTGAAATATTTATTTGAGTTTTGTGTGTGCATAGTCTTGAATATTCAGATCAATGGCAATTGATCATATGGTGTTTATGTATGTAGATATTAGTTTGTGTGGAATTGTATGCTCGCAAAAATATGATTCCTTATATGATTAATAACATAGTAAGATGTTTTTTTTTGTTTAATCTCATACCATACTCTCATTGGCATAGATATAATTAATATCTAGTGAAGCAATATTATGTTTTGCAAGATGATTTTCCTTTTTTTTTTGTCGGCGGAAAGATAATTTTCTTTTACTATCTTATACATTTTAAAGACTATTAAAACTCATTTTGAGAATACACAAACGTGAATGTTTGTAACTATATAAGAGGCCTGATAGACTCGTAGATGTATCCAAAGGTAATGTCCTACAGTCACACGTCCGTAACAATAAACTTTTAATAATTAGCCGATCATTAATGTGTAAATATATATAAAGGTGGGCAAAATACCAAAATGTAGTATTTGATGTTGATGCTTAATTATGATGGAAGCAAAAGAACGATGATAATCATTTTATTATTTGATGTTGAAAATTATTATGGTTTAATGATTCGCTTTGTGGGTGATGCTGAAAATAATTATGTAAGATTTACTACGCCAATCAACTTGCAGGAACTCGAGCGTTGTCTAAGATGATCTTACTATATATTTCTAGCTTGGCTTGTGTGTTTTTAACTTTTAAGTTATAACATTGAGATTAAAGTATGAATAAATAAGAGTATATTTCTATAAATTTATTTTAGACTTTTAGTGTTTAGCGCATGCGCATTTGTTTATGGTGCAATAAGAAAAAAAAATCAACTTTAATCAACCAAATTATTATGCAGTTGAAAAATGGAAAAGGGGTATAGTTGTTTTCTTGATACCAATTATAGCACAAGACATTCTAATCCCAAAAAGGGTAAACTCCATGTACGAATATTACAAACAAAAAGTATATTGTTATGTTACTTTCGTATAAGTGATGACACTGCAAGGATCAGTCATGTCTGAAAGGTGTTGTTATAAGAAAAACATTAAACTGACCAAATTTATCAAAAGAAGATTTAAACTGATAAAAAGTAGAACACAACATAAGATTTCAATGTTCAAAAATATAAAGATAGTACAAAATAATATAAATTTTTGAATTCTAATGATTTGGGTTGTGGTTGATACTGAAAAATGATTCTATAAGTTTGACCACTACAAATAAATTAACTTAATTTGTCTGTGAAATTTGGGTTTGGTCCGACTCGGATCAAATTGTGATTTTTAATTTTGTTGGGCCTAAATTTTATTTAGCCTGTTTGTTCAACTTTGTATGATTAGAAATTGTCTGTTCAGAGAAGAAAGCCTTTGGTGTTTATGTGAAGCTGACATCGAAGGAGTTTTTAGAGCCCTGTGAATCAAATCTAATGACTGCGATGTTGATTCTGTGAACATATGCATGGAGAGCTAGAGAAGACAGCTTTTGAAGATATGTAATATGGACAATGATGTCTTGGAGATGGATGATATGATGAACTTTAAGATCTGTTATGGCACCAAAAAAAAACTTCAGAAAACTGAAAATCAAAGCTCCAAAGCAAGTGACGATACTCTTGAGAATAATGGAGACAATCACAACTTGTAACTGAGGCCAGCTCCATATATATTTCCAGGTCTCTAGACGTCTCTCTTTCACTGGAACTTGTCTTTAGTGGAAGTTCTTCCAAAGTCCAAAGATGATGTATACACAACACACATCACAATCAGATTAGGCCACTGGTTCACAGTTCCAACCACTGTCGTAACCCTAATAACAAACCCCAAAATAACTTTTGACAAAACTACCCTTTTCCTTTTTCGTAAATTGAAAAAGGAAACTAAAAACTGAAAAAAGGAAATTAACAAGTTGCTTGGGTTCTAAGCAATTACGATTATTTCCTTTTTCAAGCTCACCACTATCCCTATATATATTTCACTTTGCTCTCATTATTTACTTATTGTTTCTTCTAGTTTCTCATTCATCAAACCCTAAGCCACCTGAGAATCAACGTACGAAGAAACAAAAGAGAATGATGAAGGATTTGATTTGTGATGCTATCAAGAGTACTTACCATACACGCGACCCTGGTGGAGTCCAACGATGCATCGATCTGCTGATTCGGTTGAAGTCTCTGTCTCTCTCCGTCAAAGATATTCTTTACTTCTCCAAGTCATTATTCAAACTAGAGACTTTGAGAAGACATCGGAACCCTAGAATCCGGGAAGAAGCTCAATCTTTGTTTATTTCCTTGTTGAAGACGCTCTACTCCCAAGGAAGTACAGACAAATCGGCCGGTCTTAACGCAGCTCGTCTGAAGAAGACGAGGAAACAAGAAAGTACACGCTTCTGCTTGTTGGAGTTGAAGAAGAAAGAGGCAAAGACCAAAGTTTTGGTTTCAGACAAGAAACAAGATCACACAACTCTCGCTCGGGAACCTGCGGTAAGGACTGAGACAAAGACCGTTGCTTGCAAGTCTGTTACGAGGAAGCGGCCATGTGGATTAGTAAAAGATGCTGACAAGATTTCCTCTGTTACTACCACGGCTCTTCCTCAGCAATCAAGACAGGGCATCAAAGACAAAGATGGTAAGGTTACAACCAAAACCTTGCTTCCTCCTCCGAAGAGAGTCCCTTCTTGCAAAAACGTTCCGGCCAAAGATTCTAGAAACCCTAAAACAGAGGAGATGGTGGAGTTATTCGAAGCAGCGAAGAAAGCAGCTGACGCGGCCAACGCTAAGGGTATACTCTCCGGCAAAGCAGACGCGTCTAGGTGCGTTGAGGCTATCTCGTTACTCATGAAGATGAACGTCACTCCAAAACCTAATGAGCCAAGGAGGATCATGGAGAGGCTTCAGGGACTTATGAAGCACAAGGACCGTACGATATGCAATGCTGCATCAGCCCTTCTCCAGCTATGGAGGCAGAGGATCACAGAACAAGAACGTAAAGCTGCATCTACAATCGATATGATTCTTGACAAACCTCGTGAAGCTCATCAGGTACGCGGTCACAAGAGAACCTACAAAGACGAGGAAACTAGTGATGTTGTGAAGATCATGGGGTTCAACAAAAGAATGTCTCTGGCGGATTCAAGAAGAGTATGAGTAGTTGATAGAAGAATCCGTTTGTAAAAACAGTTTATATGTAAGCAATTGCTTAGATTGTCGATTAATATGATCTCACGTTCTCATGAGTAAATTGTTTGATACTGAAGTAACAAAATTTTAGAATTATTAAATATAATTTACATATATAGAATTCAACCATGCATTTATTTAGAAACTCCTTTACGTGTGTCTCACGCGAGTGTTTTCAATTTTTGTTAGTTTGTTTGTCTCTTCAAAGGATCGCAGCGTCGTCCCCATCTCTCTCTCTCCCTTTCATTTTCCCTTCTTTTACGGATCTTTCTTACTTCCGTACACACCAAGGCAACAAAAAAAAAAAGAAACTTTCTTCTCTTTTATCAAGTTCTCTATACACGATTTGTTAGGGTTTGTTTGTTTGTTTCTCTCTTCTTCAGGACAAAATGGGACAACAGAATCTGATCTACAGCTTCGTGGCTCGTGGGACGGTGATTCTAGCCGAGTATACTGAGTTTAAAGGGAACTTTACTTCCGTCGCTGCACAGTGCCTCCAGAAGCTTCCTTCTTCCAACAACAAGTTTACCTACAATTGCGACGGTCACACCTTCAATTACCTCGTCGAAAATGGCTTCAGTTAGTCTCTCTTCTCTTTATGCCTGTTTGGATCTAATTTGGTAGATATAGATGTATCTTTTGCGTTAGTATTGCAGTCCATTACAATGCATTGGTGTGTTTCTATTTATGGCATTCTTTATGCTTCTTTTGAATGTCTTTTGTGCGTTCGGACCATACTTAGGTTTCTTGCCAATGAATGTCTGAACTTGGTTGATCGTTTGTATGTCTGATTATATGATTCCCTTGAGCTAGCTTATATGTATGGCTTGTTTTTTGAGAAGGCCTCGTTGTTTGCTTCATGTTTGATGATATTAAGAGTTCAGGTAGGTGTTGGAGAATCAAGTTGGTTGATAGGTTACTCTGGAATCATTCAATGAAGATGCAGTTATGTACTTAGCTCTTGCTCTGCCTAAGTAGTTTCTTATTGTAAGTCATGTTGTTGTGTAGCGTATTGTGTAGTTGCTGTTGAATCTGCTGGGAGGCAGATTACAATGGCTTTCTTGGAGCGTGTCAAAGAAGATTTCAACAAGAGATATGGTGGTGGAAAAGCTACCACTGCTAAACCCAACAGCTTGAACAAAGAGTTTGGGTACGTCTAAAAGTTAATCCTCTTTTGTGGGTATGATTGATAACTTGTTTGGTTGTTGTACCGTAGGTCTAAACTGAAGGGGCACATGCAGTACTGTGTGGATCATCCTGAGGAGATTAACAAACTTTCTAAGGTTAAGGCTCAAGTGACCGAGGTGAAAGGTGTTATGATGGAGAACATTGAGAAGGTCAGAATCATATAACAATCTCAATCTCACTATTCTGTTTCATTAGTTTTAGCAAAAAATTTAAAATTCATTTTACAGTTCTTACTCTCTTACTTGCTTATGTCTGAGATTTAATGCAATTCATTTATTTGCAGGTCCTTGACCGTGGTGAGAAAATTGAACTATTAGTGGACAAAACTGAGAACCTTCGTTCACAGGTTAGTACTTATATATATATGGATAAGCATACAAAGGCATTCTAATTGTCACGCTCTAATATTTGCAAATATGTATATCTTACAGGCACAAGACTTCAGAACGCAAGGAACTAAAATAAGAAGAAAGATGTGGTGGGAGAACATGAAGATTAAGCTCATAGTAGCTGGTATCATCGTTGCCTTGATTCTGATCATTATTCTCTCGGTTTGTCATGGGTTCAAGTGTACCTAAACCCTTTTGAAGCAATAAGAAGATTACGTTTAGAGAGTATCAGCACCATATTATTGCTCTACTAGGCTAATGGAAACTCCCCACCGTGTATGCCCTTCTTTTTCTTTCTATTTTCCTGGTTTTTTTTTTTTTTTTTTTTTTGTAATTTGGTTAGGGGAAATTTATAGGATGAATCAGTACTGAGAAATGATCCTTTAGGGTATGAATGTTTGGTAAGAGATGTAAACTGTTGTGGTCATGGTTATGACATTCTTTTTTCTTTTGTAATCTCAAAGTTCAAAGTTAGGTTTCTGATGTTTCCCTTCCATCTCCTAATTTTTTTCTCTGCCATTTTTTCTTATTATAAACTAAAACACAGAGATGCATATGACAACAGAAAATTCACCGTTCTTAATTTGATAGAAGAAGAAATTAAACAAAAGTATCAGATAAAGAATACTACCGGCTTCTACTCTTTCTCTGGCACATTACCATGGTAAGCCACTCTGGCTTGTATGAAGCAATGACTTGTGCTATTGTCACTCCAAACAACACTCCAAGACCATACCCTATCACAATTGCTTTCCAGCTCAACACTTGTTCTTTTTCTTTGTCTTCATCCTTAGATTGTTGTTGTGCTGGTGGCGCACTAGTTCCAAAGCAACTTTTCTCGAGAGGAAAACCACAAAGCCCTACATTACCTTCAAATGATGATTTAGGTTGCCCCGTAATCTGTGTTCCTTGCGGTATTTCACCTTTGAGTTGGTTGTGAGACACATTTAGATATGCCAAAAACGTTAGAGCCTTGAGTTCATTAGGAATAGTCCCAGAGAGCTGGTTGCTTGACAGGTCTAGTGACTCGAGCTTTGTAACATTTGATAGAGACATAGGAATATGTCCTGTGAAGGCGTTGTTTGATAAGTTGAGCGCGATCAATGCTTTCAAGAGACCAATAGATTCAGGAATCTCTCCTTCAAGTTTGTTCCCTGAAAAATCAATAGTGGCATATGAAGTAAGAACCCTCCCTTGCTCCATGGAAAGACCTTTGTACCGCAAATCTATAGAGTTAATATAGATGTAGGCGATCACACCATAATCAATTGTTTTGTATTGCATATATATAATCCCCTCTTGATTCCTTGCAAGTGATGATGCTTTCCAATTCAAAAAGTAATTTGGTAGCAAGCTTCCAGTAAAACTATTATCAGCTATCTCAAGTATCCTTAGCTCAGGGAACCCCAAAGGACCTTGATCAGGAGGAGATACAGAGCCATAAAACTTGTTTGAACGGAGGATAAGGACTTGCAAATTCGGTAAAGCCTTAAGCCAGAAAGGAAACATATCTTCAATTTTGTTGTTGTCAACGCTTAGAAACTCTAGAGATGAGCAATTTACTATAGAAGATGGAAGCTTCCCAGTTAGTAGATTGTAACCAACGTCAAGTGTCAGAAGCGATGCACCAGCATTGAACACGTTAGGAATACTTCCTTCCAAGTTGTTCTTTCGAAGATTCACAACAGTTAAGTTACTCAAGCATTGAGGAATTGTACCTGTGAGGTTGTTGTAAGGTAGCATCAAATGTGTGAGAGACATACAATTGCATATTGAAAGAGGTATGCTCCCTGTGAATCTATTCCCTTGTGCAGACAAGATCTTGATAAAGAGTGGTAGACTAGGAACTGCACCTTCAAAACAGTTTAACTCTAGATTTAGATAGGTCACTGATGAATTTACCAGAACTTCGGATGGACCATCAAAACCAGTAAGTGAATTATTTGTAATCACCACTGAGTTCAGACGAGGAAAGCTCCATAACCACCTTGGGACCTTTCCTTTGATTCTGTTATTAGATAATTCCATGTACTTCAAGTTCTGAAGGTTCTTTAAGATGTTTGGAAACTCGCTGATGCCGCAGCTTGATAAGAACAAGATTTCCAAGTTTGGTGGGATGTCTGAATTTGAACTTAACCTGGCGGGAGATATACTGTTCCCTGAAAGATCAAGTTTCACTAAGGATGTGAGGGAGGAGAAGAGGCTTAAGTCAATTGTGTAGCTTATGTTTAGGAAAGAAAGGTCAAGATGCTTGAGGTTGATGAGTTTTGAGATAGGCTCTAGTATTTTTCCTTCAAAATGATTGATCCCAAAGAGCACACTCTCTAGCCTTGATGACAAAGAGGAGTTGAGAAATCCAAGAGAACCAGAGAGATTGTTAATACGCAGATCTAGAAATGATAAGAAGGGCATGGTGAGGAGAGAAGTAGGAATGGTTCCAGAGAAGTGATTATCATAAAGACTTAGAACAGAGAGCTTGGTTAGATAATTTACAAGTGGGAAACTACCAATGAACTTGTTTTGATCAAGGTACAAATGGGTTAAGGAAGTTAGGTTACTAATTGTGGGAGGAACTTGACCGAAAAGTTCATTAGAGGAAAGAGACAAGTACTCTAGTCTGTTGAGGTTTCCAAATTCAGAAGGGAGTGATGAAGTGAAGTTGTTGAAAGCTAGATTAAGGTAACGGAGGTGGTGCAACTCAAAGAGGCCACTGCTGGGACTCAAAGATCCTGAGAAATGATTACTACAAAGGCTTAAAACCGAGAGCTTTGTTAGGTTCCATACAAGTGGGAAACCACCAGTGAGCTTATTTTGGAAAAGGTCTAGAGTGGAAAGCATGGTTAGTTTATGTAATGAGGAAGGAGCTTGGCCGATGAATCCGTTATTGGAAAGAGATAAGAACTCTAACCTGTTGAGGTTGCCAAATTCAGAAGGGAGTGAAGAGGAGGTGAAGTTGTTTTGACTGAGTTCAAGATGACGAAGATGATGCAACCTGAAGAGGATACTGTTGGGCTTTAGAGTTCCACTGAGGCAAGCCCTGAGTCTTAGCTTTGTGACCGCGCCTGTTGATTTATCGCACCATAGTCCATTAAAGGGGTCATTGTGGTTACAATGGCGGGTATCAAACTCGTTCTTGAACTCGGTGAGAGCTTGAATCTGGTGGAGAGGACAAGCAACAAGACCAGCAACAGGACTATCAAAATAGTTGTATGCAGTAACGAAGCTTGAAGTGGAGACACAACAGAGTAGGATTAGCGAGAGAAAACACGACATGGTCTTCATGAAAACTTTCTAATTAATTAGAGAGAAGGTTGGTCGTATATATAAATAAATATATAGGTGAAATCCCTCGGAGAAAAATATGGCTCAAATCTTGAAGTGGTTTGAATAATTGTTCTAACGTATAACTTACGACTTGGATTTAGAAAAAACATCAGTTTGAAAGTTTCTCGCATGTGTTCAAAAAGACAAAGACTACAAAAATTAATTAAGCTCCAAGGAAAGACATATTGAACGTGTTTTTCGGATTGTCAAGTTTCTGACTTGGTAACGTGATGGTCCGGTCACAGACCAAAGTGGTCACGTTTTGGTTTAGCTTAGAGAAGATCCTACGCGTGTCACACACTCTAAGCGCATCATCAACTAATCAGAAAATTCATTTGGACTGTGTAATGTGGTGTGGAGAGATATGTGAATTACAGAAGTGTATCTCTCTCTCTCTGCTTCCCCATTATACTTATGTCGCTTTAGTAGAGGAGATATATGAAGAGAGTTCTTGTTTAACGTGGAAATCTGTTAAGTGTTTATCAAGTTAAATCGGAAAATCTATGATGTATATGCGTCCAAATTGAATTGTATATATCAGTTTTATATATTAATGTGAATAAAGTACTCTAGAATGTTGGGGGCAAAAGAACCTGAAATTGAAGGATGTATTACATTGTTTTTCTAAAGATGTTGCATTGTTTGATAATTAGTTAATGCTATCTAGTGTATGCTGAACTATACGTTTTATATTATGAACTTATATTTCTGCATATATCTGATCCTTCATCAAGAAAATAAAATTAGTGAATTAAGAGAAACTTATTTTACTATTCCATCTGTTCCAAAATTAAGAATTTTCTAAAGTATTTGCATATATTAACTTATTTATTTTTATTTTATATTTTATAATATATTAACTAATGATATTTAATCAATTCAAATATTCTCAATTAATGTTTTTTTTTAAAAAAATACAAAGTATTTCAAAATATAGAATTTTTTTTTTGTGGAATAAAAAAACGTCTGAAAAATCTTCCTTAAATGGTGGGAGAAGTAAATGGTTAGATTGTGTCATTATCACGAAAACAAAAGTTGAAAAATCGTAGCTCCCTCAATAATTTGAGGAACTTTTGCATTATTCAAACGTTAAGTGTGAACTAGTTTAGTGAAAAAAAGAAGAGATCTCATTTATTGTATCATTAATAGTTGAGACCAACAAATATAGAAAACAGTTAGGCAAAGGTTATAGGTACATGCATCATCTACTACCTTACTATTAGAAAATAAAGTTTGATCTTTATACATTAATTGTAATTTAGAATAAAAATTCAAATTATAGCTAAATGACTAGGTTATTATTTTGTGGAACTTTGAATTAATTTTCATTCAAAACATGCAATTATTTGATTAAAAAAACATGCAATTATTTTGTTATAGATATCGTTCAGGATACAAGCATTTAGCTTTTCAATTGGTTTCACAAAAAAAAATAAAGCCACTGCTTCTGTTTTAACTAGTACTAGTATCCCATCGCAAGATACAAAATATTTAACTAGTATCTCGAGCCATTGTCATGTTCAAACATCTAAAGCTTGTAACTAGGAGATGAAAATACCGTAAACAATACAACTATTGAGTATTGTATACTAATGTGCATTATGAAGTTGTTAAACCTTACGATCCGATACTTATCACTATTACAAGTCTCTAAACCATCTACAACTCACACACATGTGCCTTGACTGATCTAAGTTACTTTAAAGATGACTCAAGAGAAGATAATAAAACGATTTGCCATCTCTCTGGGTGCAATGGGTTCAAATTTATCTCATTCGCAAAAGCTCTCCCTGGAGAGTTCGGGACACTCAAAATGGATCATGGATGTTGAAAAGCTCCCAAAATAAAGGGATATAGCCTGCAGCTTTACTCAAAAGAGGTTTCGACCAAGCTAGATCAAGGCCTGCAGCTTTATGCTAGCTTCACACCAGTCTGGTCTACTCTCATCGAACATAATGTCTAGCTCCACTCGCAGTAACATGCTCACGATGATCATCAAATATGTTTTTCTAGATTTCGATTCACTTCCTTTGGCGGGAACGAAATACAAGAAGACATGGGGATGCAATGCTCTGACAATATTTAAACGTATCAGAAATTGGCTCCTCTCGATCCAAGCGACAAGAGACATATGACATCAGCAAGAGCTTCAAATTTGGTTCTCAACTAGACCATGACCACAAAGAAGTGTTATTATTTTGTTACAGTTTAAAAGTGGCTTTTTGGCTGTAAACTTTTTTTTGGTTTGATTAATTTTACATTCAATTCAAGAAAAAGAAAAAAAAACTATTTGACGTATACTATGTTGCTTGTCTTTCCTTCAATATAATAAACGGATCGACAAAAACCAATCTCAGGGTACCTAAAAGCAATTCCAATAAGGAGTTCTAATTAGGTAAGTTTTCAAAAAAAATATATACATATACATATCTTAATATTAATATTTAATTATAAATTTTTAACTTTACAGTAAACATAACCTATAAAATTAAAAATTTTATAATTAAATATTAATATAATTTTTTTTTTTTTGAGAACTTTGGAGTTAAAATCACCATTGGCATGCTATAAGAAAGTTTAAAGCGACCGGGTTCACGAGGTTAAACCCATTCATAAGCATCGTCTTCATAAGTGAAGCAGATAACAGACCCAATACTAGGCCCATTAAGGAGCTTATAACTGAGGCTCGTTATTAAACTTTATAACGAATCCTAAGCTTACCCAAAAGCATCATCAAACAAAAACTCTGAATGATCTCTCTCTCCGAAGCTTGATCTCCTAAACAAATCCCTGGTATCTCTCCAACCCTAGATTCTTTTTCAATTGAATTGTGATCCTTCACTTATGAATTCGATTACTTCTATGTTTCACTCAACTCGTGTTCTTATAAGTTAAAAGTGATTTAACTTTCTCTGATTATTATCATACTGATCTTCTCTGTATATGCACTAAGCAATGCTTGATCTCTAGAGAAACGGGCTCTGAAGATCGAACTAGGGTTCTGATCTGCTCAGAAACGCTTCTGATTTGCTGGGTCTTGCTCAAGTTAGTTTCTTTGTCATCAAACAATCGAGATTCTGAGTCGAAGTAATTCAAATTCTGTAGCTTGATCTGGGGCTGAAGCTATGGCGCAGAGTAATTGGGAAGCTGATAAGATGTAAGTGGATTGTGTAGTAAAGTGTGTAACTTTTTCAGTTCCCAGATTTTTTTTCTTTTAATTTTTGTTCGCTTTCCTTTTTATGTTTGTTTGGGTGTGTGTAGGCTTGACGTTTACATATATGATTATTTGGTGAAGAAGAAACTTCATAACACTGCTAAGTCTTTTATGACTGAAGGGAAAGTCTCTCCTGATCCTGTTGGTAATAATATCTATCTGCTGTTTTTCACCCACTTCTGAAGTTTATGTTTTGTCTGAGTTAAGCAGTTTCTTGTTTCATTGTGAATGATGTAGCAATTGATGCTCCTGGAGGGTTTCTTTTTGAGTGGTGGTCCGTGTTCTGGGACATCTTTATTGCAAGGACGAACGAGAAACATTCAGAGGCTGCTGCAGCGTATATTGAGGTAGCTTATCTACCCTCTGGAGATTTAATCTTTTTTTTTTCAGTGTGGTAACTGATCAGTGGCTTTGAGATTTAGGCACAACAAGGGAAAGCAAGGGAGCAACAACTTCAAGTGCAGCAAATGCAGATGATGCGCCAAATGCAGCGTAGGGATCCTTCTCTTGGGGGTCCAATGAATCCTATTGGTTCTGAAGGGATGATTGGGCAGACAAATGCAAGTGCTATGGCTGCAAAAATGTATGAGGAGCGTATGAAGCAACCAAATCCAATGAACACTGAGACATCTCAACCCCAGATGGATGCAAGGATGGCCCTTCTCAAATCAGGAACAAATCATCATAAGTAAAGATTGTCTTAGCTTCATCTTTTGCAGGCATATTTATTATCCTCACACCGTCTGAAGCCTTTCTCGTCCTGTCTTTTCTCCCCTAAAACAGTCAGATGGTCCAAGGGAATCATCAAGGAGGTGTTTCCGCAGCACTGCAGCAACTTCAATCACGAAGTCAGCAGACTCCTGTAATTACTTTACTTGATGACTCTTTAAATCTCCTTACAGAAACACCTCGAATGAAATACTTTTGCTGTGCGTCTTAATCTTTTGAACTTGCAGGAGATAAAAACTGAAGTTAATATTGGTGCATCTCCAAGACAACTGCCAGTGGATCCTTCCACAGTGTATGGCCAGGGAATCCTGCAATCAAAGCCTGGGATGGGGAATGCAGGTAAATACATCAGATGTAATGCGTATTAACAAATCTTCTGTGTTATATTCTGAAAATTTGTGATGAATTACACAGGGTTATAAGGTTAATAGCCTCACCAATAATTTTTATTTGTTATGGTTTTGTGTTTTTTTCTCTTGTGAAGGTTTAAACCCTGGAGTAAGTGCTCTTCCTTTAAAAGGATGGCCATTAACTGTAAGTGTAAGTCAGTGGGATTCCTTTGCAGGATTTATCTGTTTATCGTTCCAAGCCCAATTTTTCCTGAGGTTTCTTGACAAATGTTACAGGGCATCGAGACAATCCGACCAGGTTTAGGCCCTCAGGTTCAGAAAGCTTTCCTTCAAAATCAAAGTCAGTTTCAGCTCTCGCCGCAGCAGCAACAACAACAGATCTTGGCTCAGGTTCAAGGACAAGGAAATATGACTAATTCACCCATGTATGGCGGCGACATGGACCCTCGAAGATTTACGGGATTACCTAGAGGAAACATGAACTCGAAAGATGGCCAACAGAATGCAAATGATGGATCTATAGGTTCCCCTATGCAGTCCAGTTCGTCAAAAGTAAGGTTTCTTCTCAAAATCAGTAAAAAATGCATATCCCTGTTGAATGCAGTGTGTTCGATCATCTTTTTAGGTGGCAGGGAGAACTTGTCACATTAAACATCGTAATTTTTATGTGAAATTGGATAAATACGTCTGTCAGTTGTGTGCATTTTTCGATAAGATAATGTGTTTGTGTTATTCTAATCTAGATCTATATAGGGAACGCAATTTGGTTTCTCCTTGTTAACCACACACTCTCTCCAATGAAAATTTGCCTGCAAGTAATAGCTGATGACTACCAAACATTGTTTTTCTTCTGATTTTTCTTATTCCGTTGCTGTTTGTTGGTCTGTAGCATATCAACATGCCGCCAGTACAACAATCGTCTTCTCAGCAACAAGATCCTTTACTGTCACAGCAATCACAGCAGGTACTTTACGTTGATCAAGTGGCTTGGTCCCAAATTAGTATATTCTTCAGTTTGTAAGATGATTGAGCCACAACTTCCGCTTCGTGTGTTTGATAGAACAACCGCAAAAGAAAGGGACCTTCCTCTTCTGGTCCTGCTAACAGTACTGGGACTGGAAACACGGTAGGCCCATCCAACTCACAGCCGTCAACTCCGTCAACGCATACCCCTATCGATGGAGCTGGTATAACTGGTAACATGCAGCATATGAATAACATGCCAAAAGGGCCAATGATGTATGGTTCTGATGGAATAGGTGGTCTTGCATCATCAGCAAACCAACTGGTATGTGTTTCTTAGTTTCCTCAGAAGAATGATAACAGCAATCTAGCTTTGTTCTAGTAACTTCTAAACCCAGCATGCAGTTGTGTTATGTGAAAGGAAGTGTTTTTAGTGGCTTTAGTATTTATTTTCATCTTTCTTATGATAAGAATTAATAGCTGCAGGATGACATGGAACCTTTTGGAGATGTGGGAGCCCTAGAAGATAATGTAGAATCGTTTTTGTCCCAAGATGATGGAGATGGAGGAAGCTTGTTTAGCACCACCCTAAAACGGAACCCTTCTGAGCATGCCGAACCCTCAAAGGGTATCATATCGCCCCTCAGAATAGACATGCTATACTAATTGAAGATATATAATAACCGTGTTCCTATTTTGTCTTTCAGGTTTTAGTTTCAGTGAGGTTAGTTCTATAAGAAGAAGTTCCAATAAGGTCATCTGCTGTAATTTCTCATCTGATGGGAAGTTGTTAGCTAGCGCCGGACATGATAAGAAGGTGCAACATCTTAATCTCTTAGAAATGAGCATACTGTTGTCAGATCTGGTTTGTTTAAAACCAGATAATGTGGATGTAAATTTCTTTTTTTGTCAGTAGCTTTATATCTGGAACATGGAAACACTAATAACTGAGAGCGCTCCTGAAGAACATGGTCATATCATCACAGATGTTCGCTTCAGACCTAACTCAACTCAACTTGCTACGTCGTCCTTCGACAAAACTATCAAAATCTGGGATGCGTCTGAGGTATAGTCATTCAATCTCTTTTAGTTGCAGCCATTTATCTTGTTCTGTTGTGACTAACTACTACCAAATTTCTGCAGCCTGGTTACTTTGTAAGAACGATTACTGGTCATAGTGCACCTGTGATGTCTCTTGATTTTCACCCAAAGAAAACTGACCTTTTCTGCTCTTGTGATGGCAACAATGAGATTCGCTTATGGAACATCAACGCTGCTAATTGCCTTCGTGTTTTAAAGGCAAGCCCTCTGAACTTTCGTATGGCTTCTCCCCCGAACTGAACTCTGTTTTTCTAATCTTTTGAGTTTGCCAAGCACAGGGTGCTAGCACGCAAGTACGGTTCCAGCCAAGAAGTGGACAAGTGCTTGCTGCAGCTTCGGAAAATCTTGTGTCAATTTATGATTTTGATAATGACAGACGGGTCCACTTGTTAAAGGTAAACCCGAAGATAATTGTTTTTCTTCTTTACTTCCTGTTTAAGTCCACATAAGTGTTCATCGTTGGACATACACCCCACCTATGTAGACCTGTGCATATGTCTCATGGCGTGGTTTGTTTTTTTTATCTGTCAGGGACATTCCTCAAATGTAAATTCTGTTTGTTGGAACCCAAACGGGGAGTTGATAGCTTCTGTTAGTGAAGACTGTGTAAAACTATGGTCTCTGAACTCAGGAGATTGCATCCACGAGCTCAGTTCTAGTGGAAACAAATTCCACTCTTGTGTTTTTCACCCTACTTATCCCAATCTCTTGGTCATTGGTGGCTACCAGGTATTAATCTTGGATAGTTTCTATAGAATATATCTCAGGCTCTTCTACTGATGCTGGAGTCTAAACAATATATGTGTCCGGTTGGTTAAAACTGTGGTAAACGAATGTGTTGCAGTCGCTGGAGCTGTGGAACACAAAAGAGAACAAATGTATGACAATACCGGCCCACGAGTGTGTGATCTCTGCATTAGCTCAGTCACCTACGACAGGAATGATGGCGTCTGCAAGTCATGACAAATCCGTAAAGATTTGGAAGTAGAGAAACATCTGTGTTCTTCAAGAAAAGAAAGGAAAAAGAGAACAGAGCGTGACTATTTTGAATCTAATTATTTGTTAAATGTTTTACATTCAATAAGTTGTTTAATGGGTTTGTTTGCGTCAAAAAAAAAAAAGAAGGCAACGGACTTGTTTGTGATAACTCCAATGTTTGTTTGTTTTATGATTGTGATTTTTCTTATTCTTCTTGTGTGATATCTCTAAGTGTTTTAAGTGAGACAGAGATGTTTAGCAATTTCTCTAGACCGAACCTTTTTCCATAAAACCTCTATGGACAAGACTACAATAACAGGCTTTTATTTTTTTCTTAAATATCATGTCTACGTTTTCTTCCATCTATTGTTATGGATGCGGGCGATTATAACCACTAAGCCATTAAAGATCCGACAAGTTTATATTTGAGAAATTAAAACAGTGTTTTTTAGAATATTATATATCTAAATTATTACTTTGTTTGTGAAATTCTAGAATGATTTCAGGTTGCAATCTTTTCTAACGTTGGACATCTATTTGAAACAAACATTTAAATTTAAGTGGAATGTAACTTAATTTTTCGACCACAAAAAAACGTTCATTATAAGTATCGAAATAGTTACACTTGAGTTTTCGATATAATTTCTTTCAGAAAAGCTTAGTAAAGTACAGTGTACCTTACCCGCGGTAGTGAAGAAGCAGCCCACCTGAAGAAAATAAAATACTAATTTTTTTTAATAAAAAATAAAAAAGAGAAAAAGTAAATATGATTTAATAAAAAATCATGTTTGTATGTTTATATAAAATTTAAAAATATTAACATAGAGATAAAAGAAAATAGAAATATTAAAATATTAAAAAATTATTATAATTTATCTTTATGCACTAATTTTTTTATATTATATATAGAATATATATTCAAATATATATATTTATCAGTTATTTATAAATATTAAAAATAATTAAATGGATAATAATTTTAAAATATAATTTATTTACATTTTCATAATTATAATATGAAATCACTTAAAATTAGTGTAAATGAATAAACGATTTATATTAATTTGAATCATGTAAATTTTAGTCATACATCTTATAACTTTAATATATATTTTTGGATATAAGTTTTTAACAAAGTATGCGATTCTTAATATTTTTTAAAAAATCTTATTTTTACGCTTGCAAAATAGAGAAAGAGACAGAGAGTGGCCCCACACAGCACCATCCATCTACAACCCTAACTCCGATCCAATTTTCTCTCACCGAACCTTTTTCTTTCTCTCTCTTCTCTGTCTCTCTGTTTTGTTTTGTTTAAGTTCGCGTCAGAAAAATGGGGAAATACATGAGGAAGAGCAAATTGGATGGAGAAGCTATAGCTTTGATGGACGTTTCGACCCCTTCTTCTTTAGGTGTTCTTACTCGAGCTAAGTCCTTAGCTCTCCAACGCCGCCTTCAAAAACTTCCACCGACTTCTCCTAATCCTCCGTCGAAACGGAAGCAGAAGCAGAAGGTGACTGATTGTGGTGACTCCTATCTTCAGCTACGTACTCGTCGGCTCCACAAGAAACCTCCAATTCTTGTAATCAAAGAGAGGAAAGAGTCACGCGTCCGAAACCCTAACCCTAGTTCGGATTGGGTTGCTGAGAGTGATGTGTGTGCCAAAGACAAGGCTTCAACTTCCTTTGAAGAAAATTTCTTGGAGCTTCAGAACAGTGAAAGGTATCATTTTTGTATTCTCAAAGATGTATACTTTCAATTTTATAATTTCAGTTTTTTTTTGTAGGCTACACAATAATTAAACCTGTGGATTTGATTTAGAATATGGCTCCATGGGGTTTGAATCTGTTCGGTTGTGTTTGATTTTGGATTATTCTGTTGGTCATTTGAAATCATTTTTTAATGTGGAGAAAGAACAAAAATAAAGACCAAAATTTCATATTTTTTGCTTTTAAAAAAAAAAATTAAAATGTGTATAATATATGATGCCATCTTTGCTTTATCTGACAAACCATCAAGGTGTTTCTTTTCTTGAGAATTTTTTTCTTCTTCAATTTTTTTTTGTGCAAGTAAGAAGGTGACAGTAACTATTGAGTTTTCTTTAATCTGCTTAGATGACAAGAATGTTGTATTTGTCAGAATGAGATGTCTTCTTAACAACTCTTGAAGTTTTATACTTTTGATCATAGTTGTTAGTTTTTTGGTTGAAGTCGAAGATCTTGTTGAACATGATTAAATCAACTTCAGCTTCACTATCGGCAAAAAACTTGGCTTGCTTTTGCTGCTACTTAGGAAACATATTTAAGTGTCTTTGAGAGCATTGTTTGTTTGAAAGGAAATGAAGTAACATTTTTTACTTACTCTCAGCTTAAACAGGAGCACAAGGGAATCCACACCATGCACTTTGAAAAGAGAGGCTGAAGTCAACACAAGCCTGGAATCATCTTCAAAGCTTAACAATGGTATTAGTGACAACACCGACCAAAGAGAAGAGAGCCTGTCGGGCAGTCACCGTCCAACTACACCTGATATGGACAGGTTTTTCTCCGGTGCTGAAGAAGAACAACAGAGGCAGTTCATTGAAAAGTATGAGTTTCCCGTTTGACATGTTCTGTTCTGCAGTTTACTAAACCCTTTTCTGTTTTGTGTCCCTAACGGTTCGTCAACTTTTGTTTTCAGGTACAACTTTGACCCTGTGAACGAACAACCGCTACCAGGAAGGTTTGAATGGGAGAAGGTAGATAATTAATAGAGGGGGTTAATAGTTAATACAGAGTTTAGTTACATGTTCATGCTAATCATCGGTTTCATCTTATTTCCATTATCCGTTTCTTAACTTTTTCCAACATGTAAAGAAGTTAGGATAAAAAAAATCAAACTGGTGTCTGTAACATAAGCGGCTGTAAAGGGGTTTGTGTAACACATAACTGATACCAACCCTTTTTTAGCCTGAACAGATCACATTAGTAGTAGTAGCGTTTAGGGGTTAAAGTTATGTCGGCTAATGGTCAGTGGTTTCTAGATATCTTGTAGTGTGAGCCCTGCGTTCTCTTGTAACTCTGTCATGTACCCATATTTAAATCTCTCCTTTTGTGTGTAAACATGTACTGATCTCAATAAAGATTTACCCCTTCTCTTGACTTCTTGTCTTCATCTTACGTTCTTGTTCTTATCATCATCATTATGGTCCTTGTGTTGGCACTTCAGACATGTAACATCACAATGACAGGTACGTAACATCTCTATATATATATGTATGCAAATTTTATACTGATAAAAGAGAGACAGAAGCTGTTCGTTATTGATATGGATTCTAATAGTGGTCTTTTGTTTTGTCTCTGTCTCTCACTAAAATCAAAAGTGTTAGAAAGATTCTCTTTATATATCTATCTATCACTCTTCTGTGTGTTGTCCATTGTACTTTCCACTTAGTGATTTGTGCCCACTATTTTTGTCTTAATATACAAACTTGTGCCCACTAGCACATCATCAGCATCACTGTGATCATCTTTTGATCCATCATTGATACTTCCTCGCTGCTTTGCTTTACACAAGATTCGTTTTTGTGATTCTATTGATTTGAGTCTCGACATGACGTTCTTCAAAGAGTTGCCAAACTTGCTGCAGAATCCTATTCAAGTGTGCTTTAAATGAATTTTTTTTGCTCTGAGTTAACAAGTGTGTGTGTTGTGACTTGCGGCCAAAGCGGAGGAGTGGTACAAAAGGACCCACAGCCAGAAGAAGTTTGGATTCTTCGTGTAGGATATGGTTTAGTGAGCCTAAGTCACTACCTGCCGCACACTCTATTAAGTTAACTGCCATAAAGCTCCATACTGCAACCAATTAAAACGTCTCTTTGCGGAATTAGTCACAATCTTATTTTTACAAAGTTCGTTAAATGTTCTCAAGTATCGTTTAAGTTTTTGCTAAGATCTTGATCTTGTTGAGATTTTCTTGGTTAGTTTCTCTGCTCTGAAGATTCATGTTTTGACATTGCAAGATGAGAAAAGGTGTTATTATCTGAACCAATACTGAATCACACCTTCGAACATACCATTTAAAGTCATAACTTTGGTTTCACAACCTGAACTATAGATCAGTATCAGTTGCATTACTACTGTTCAGATGCAAGTTCATCACAACACATGAGAAACACATTCAAACAACAAAAGATGAGAACATAGAGAGATGAACAAAGGGAGAGACTTCGAGATTTGTCTTCTGTAAAGACTTAAACCTCTATCTCTCTCCGTATATAATAATAAGATACGTGGGAGTAATGCTCAGATGTAAAGATGAAGTCTACCCTGACTTTGTATAAATACGTATCCCAACTGCCAAACCGAGAATGGCAAGAGGTACGAGGAACTGGAGGATCTTGATTATGAACTCAGAGGTCTTGTCTTGATTGTAGTGAGGCTGTTTAGGAGGAGTGTATTTGGTTTTCTTTGGGATTGTTGTTGGATCAATACCTCCTACGTAGTACTGTTCCATCATCTCTCTCGCGCTCTCGCTGTGACCCACGTCCTCAAAATCATCCGTTGCATCCTTACCTTTAAGGTAGAAGAATAACAAAGATCATCAAGCTATGTATCAAGCATCAAAGCTGGGAGCATGGAGATAGTTGTTTTGATACAGACCTGTTGAAGACAAGAGAACTTCATCCCCACCAGGATGGTCTTCAAGAAACTTGGTCACATCATACACCTACGTTTTTTTTTACGAGCGTTTGAATTAGGATATGAGAAAAGTAAGTGAAGACAACTCAGGATTAACACAAAATCAACGGTGTTTGGTAATGTGTCTAGAATGAGCAAACAATAACAATTCGAAATAAAACACTCAAAGCATCTATGTTTAGAGAGAGAAGTGAGGGTTCTCTGAGCTTTGATAAAAGATTTGTTCATGAATCATGTACATAGCAAGCCTCTTGTGCCAAGTAAACTAACCCGACCAAAGTGGCAAAAATGAAAAGAAACAGGGACTACTGATAGAACAACAACACACCAAAACGTTTAAAAGTTTCCAACTTTCTTGTGCTGTGACTGAAGCAGATATACGCATTTCAAAAACCAATCAACTGAGTATACAGGAAACAAGTTGTCATTAACGCATTCTGAAAGAAGACTCAAGAGTCAAGAATGGGGATCCACAGAGGGCCATTCTAATCGAACACGTGTCAGCCTTTCAACTTCACCAGATAACGGTCTGAGCTAAGAAAAGCTACTTCTACATTTCTCCATCTTCAGTTCAGAACCAGATCATAAAAACTGAATACTTAACATTATTTCCACAATACCCATCTAAAAATTTGATCAAATCAAGCAAACGAAAATCACTCAGACTTAGAAAGTCTTACACTTTACAAGATTAATCACATGCAAACACCAAAAAAAAAAGGAGGTTTGAAGCATGAGATCTCTAGTTTCAGAGCTGAGAATAAGGAGAAAGAAGAAAGGAACCTTTCCATTGATGACGATCCAGCAGTCATGAGCTTGATTGTGCTCTGAGACTTGCGAAAGAGTGAAGATCTTTGCTTCGTCCCCCATTGTATTTGCTTCTCTTTACCCACCAAAAACCTGACACTCAGATTTAAAGGTGAAAACTTTGTAACTGAGTGAGAGTTGTTGAGATAGGACCGGTTTCAGATATCCGGTTTGGTTTGGTTCATTTTATTCATAAGGGAATTGGTTTGTGAGTGTATGTAGGTTTGAAAACCGGTTTAGTTAAATTGGATTGTGAATTTGTTCTCAGTTACTACGTGAATAACTCCTACTCTGCTGGTATCCATTGGCCGATATTTGGAAACACATGGACCACTGTTGAACCGATGGGTTCACTGGTTTGGTATAGTTCCTATTCCCGGTCGGGTGGGTGGAGTAGGTGGGCAGTGCAAATGTTGCGGTTGTTATCCAATTTGGCCTTTTTCATTAAGATCGGTAGGTGAACTATGTTCAATAAATTCAAATATATTCCCTCCTTTTTTATATTTGACATTTTAAAATTATGCACATATATTAAAAAATATTTAACTTTTTTCATTTTTTAAACAAAAATATCATTAATTATTTACTTAACTATTTAATTAATAATAAAATAAAAATTATAATATCATTAATCATCTAACATTAATTACTAATAAATTTTACATAAAAATTGAAAATGTCAAATAATTTAGAATAAATAATTACTCTAAAACATCAAATATAAAAAAATGAAAAAATATTAGAACTCTTTGAAGTCAAATTTCCAATATAATTAACCAAAGATTAAAATAAAAGTATTTTAAATCCTAAACCTTTACACTAATTATATTTTAAATACTAAATTGTATATTATAGTCATGAAAATTAAATTCAAATATAACTGAAAAAAGAATAATTGATGCCATTTTGTAAAATTTCTCTCTTGTATATTATTTTGGAATAAAAATATTCTAATACTATCTTAAAATAGTTTTCTTCAAATTGGTATATAAGGACAAAGCTTCATATATTTATTTTGAAGTTTCAAAAATTTTAGGTAGTTATTAAATCACATCAATAAGTTACATACCATATACTTTTAAGATTTATTAGATGTGGCCACTTGAGTCATAAAGCATCTAGATGTTTAAGTTTAGATTTAGAGAAATGTGTCGGCCCAGATGGTCTTATGCGTGTTTAGGCTAGCAATGGCATTGGTTCAGCTAAGACTTCAGATATGGCTTGTGAAAAAAATAATGAAAGATTTTAATCATACTTCTATTGACTCCTTGGAGATGGCTACTAAAGATGAAAAAAAATCAAAGTAGCAATATCTCATCTACAAGCTCCAAACATGAGGGGTGTTATTCTCAATAATTCAGAACAAGATTGTACAACAAAACTAAATAAAGAAATACTAAAAGTTTAAAATAAAAAGTAAAAAAATAATTTCAAAAAGAATTTTGAATTTCATTTTTTAAACTGAAAATATTATTTCGCAAAATAAAATTATAAAAAGTATGATTTAAAAATTATTTTGAAAATATATTTTTATTTAAATAATTATTTAAATTTATATATTTATAAAGTAAAGGTATAAGTCATTTTCCTTTAATGAAACTTTTTTGACCATTTTTTTGTGTGCTCTTTTAGTAAAAAACCTTATTTCTAGGATCATTAGAAAGAATTTTCTTTATATCAATCTGATTAAACTTAAGGTTTGGTTTTTCAGTCAGTCACTTAGAGAAACCTTATTCCATAGAAAAGGTAAAGAAGAAAAAAAAACATTTAACACTAAAAGAAAGGTGGCCAAGCAAATTGATAAAAGAAAATCCTGACAAGTTTTGGTGTTCGATTAAATTTCGTTTTGCAGAAAAAATATAAAAACATACTTTAGTTGATCAAAAATTAATCGAAACACAAAACATAAATTAAAAAAAAATGAAAATCCGATAGCTTTAGAACGAAAAAAAAAAACTCATTTTTTGAAATATGGAGAAAAAGAGAGAATATCTAAAGAGTAGACTGGTTAAATGGATATTTAACTTCTTATCTAATAAAATTAATTATCAGAAAAAACAAAATAAAAAACCCCCACATGTCTATATAAGAATTTGATCCTGCATATGTTTCGTGTTCGTCACCTGATTTGATTTCTTGTAGGGTTCCTAAGTTTCGATTACATCTTCATCATGGCCGCCGCTATGGTTAGCTCCGCCGGAGGGTTACTGGCAATGCTCAACGAGCCTCAGCCTACCTTGAAGCATCATGCGCTCTCCCATCTCAACAACTTGGTGGATCGGTTCTGGCCAGAGATCTCCACTAGTGTTCCAATCATGTAACTTCTCTGAATTTTGGGAATTAGGGTTTTTGTTTCCCACTTGATCTGCTTTGCTTTCTGGAAAATTTGAGTGAAGCTTGTGGGGGTTTTGATTAGTTGAGCTCTCTTTGTACTTGGGTCTTTCTCGATTTGGGTAAAGATTCAAACTTTTTTGGCGAGGCATAGATAGTTAGTGGGGATGTAGGTTTAATGGTTAAGGTAAGAAAAGAAAGTGTTGGTCTTTGACATGACTAGCTTAACCTAGTTTAGAAAATGGTTGTTTTGTGTAATTGAGTTCTAACTTCTTCGTGGACATGATACTGTACTTCTTTTAGGTGCTCTTTACCTCTATAATGTAGAGAGCTGGATCCGTTTCTCTTCATTGATATTGCTTGCTTGTGGTATGAGATCAAGTAATAGAGGCTGTGTTAGGTTTTGTGAAACTATTATTTGTTAGATCGATTATCTGTACAACTGTTTTTGTTTTGCTTGACGTAAGAGAAGTGTCTGTTTGCAGAGAGAGTTTGTATGAAGATGAAGAATTCGATTTGCATCAAAGACAGCTTGCTGCTTTACTTGTCTCTAAGGTACGTTCTAGCTTTTGCTAAACTTAATTCGTGTCTTGTTACCGATTTCTTTCTGTTAGTGAAAAAAAGTGTAATTGTTACACTCTACGCATTATGATGATGAAATCTTATCTCAGGTCTTCTATTACTTGGGCGAGCTTAATGATTCGTTGTCCTATGCCCTTGGAGCCGGAGCCTTATTTGATGTTTCAGAGGATACGGATTATGTTCATACGCTTCTAGGTGAAGATTAATAAGCTTATTTCTGTGTTTACTCTTTTTCCTTTCTGTTCTGACAGTAGACTCTAGCTAGGGTACCGTTGACTGCAGTATGCATCTAAGACAAGGAAATATCAACTTGACTAAATGCAGGAAGAGCATATATATCGGGGAGACTTATAACAAACAATAGACATGTAGCTTCCATATCCAGCTATCCTTTCCTGCATTTTTAAGCTGTGTAGTCTTAAGAAAAAGAGAGCAAGATGATTGATGAATGATGACTATTTGAGTATGTTACCACATCAATGGTTACTCATCTGATGTTTCTGTTATGCTTTCAGCCAAAGCAATAGATGAGTATGCCAGTCTCAGATCGAAGGCAGTGGAGTCAAGTGAGATGGTGGACATTGATCCCAGGCTGGAGGCCATTGTTGAAAGAATGCTTGGAAAGTATGTATGCCTTCAGCTTTTAATGCTATAATCATGTTAGTGGCTCAATTGTTCTTACGTGGTTTTCCCTGTGCAGATGCATCACTGATGGGAAGTATCAACAGGCTATGGGCATTGCTATAGAATGCCGGAGACTGGATAAGTTGGAGGAAGCTATCACAAAGAGCGACAATGTTGAGGGGACTTTAACATATTGCATCAATGTTTCTCATTCTTTCGTTAACCGCAGAGAGTATAGACATGAGGTAAGACTAATGGTCTCAGACCTTGGTGGAATAAAAATAGATGTATGAATGTATCCTATGCTATTGATCGAGTAGAATAGTATGGTTTTACATCATCTGACAAACTGACACTCCTGCATCTTCCTAGTACCTTGTGTGGTGATATCATGTATGGTAGCTTTCTCTGTCTCTAAGCTGTAACTGAAAATCCTGTTCCAGTTTCTGTAATACCTATTTGAGATGGTCAATGCTTGGATGAAAAATTCATTTTGTACGTTTGTTTTAGTGTACACACTTTACTTTAAACTTCTTTGGGAAAGGTCATTCCATCTTTTTCTATTCTTTCAGGTGCTTAGTTTACTTGTTGAAGTCTACCAGAAGCTGCCTTCTCCTGATTATTTGAGCATTTGTCAATGCCTCATGTTCTTGGATGAACCGCAAGGTGTTGCAACCATATTGGAGAAGCTTCTTCGCTCTGACAGCAAGGATGATGCTTTATTAGCATTGCAAATTGCATTTGATCTTGTAGAGAACGAGCACCAGGCCTTTCTCTTGAGTGTTAGGGATCGCCTCCCTACCCCCAAAACACGCCCTGTAGAAGCCGCTCAGGCCGCTGAAACTACTGCAACTACAAATGAGAACCCCTCTGGGGATGTTCAGATGGCAGATGGAACTCCAGCTCAGACAATTGTGTACGAGACAGATCCAGTTGACGCTACATATGCTGAAAGGCTAACCAAGATTAAGGGAATTTTATCTGGGGAGACATCTATTCAGCTGACACTTCAGTTTCTTTACAGCCACAACAAGTAAGTTACTGTTGAAGTTTTGGTATCTTGAAAGAAGACACTTTTTTATTCTAAGATCGTTTATTCCAGGAGGTAAACATATTCTTCATATTTAATATTTTCTTCTATAGATCGGACCTGCTGATACTGAAGACAATCAAACAGTCTGTCGAGATGCGGAACAGTGTTTGCCACAGCGCCACAATATACGCTAATGCGATCATGCATGCTGGAACTACAGTGGACACTTTCCTAAGAGAGAATTTGGTAAATTTTTACTTCCACTGTAATATTTATGTTAGAGGTTACTGTGTGGCCTTATGTTTTAACTCTTTTCGTATGTTATTGTTTTCTTAATCGATAGGATTGGCTAAGCAGGGCCACCAATTGGGCTAAGTTTAGTGCTACGGCGGGACTAGGTGTTATTCACCGAGGTCACCTGCAACAGGGTAGGTCATTGATGGCTCCATACTTGCCTCAGGGAGGAGCAGGTGGTGGCGGGAGTCCATATTCTGAAGGAGGGGCTTTGTACGCTCTCGGCCTTATTCATGCTAACCATGGTGAGGGCATCAAACAGTTTCTGCGTGATAGCTTGCGCAGTACCAGTGTTGAGGTGATTAGCTAAAATCTTACTTGATATATAGTCGCTCTTAATTCATTGTAAGCCTCTTTGTTCAGAGATAATATGTATTGTGAAATTGTGGATGCAGGTCATTCAACACGGAGCTTGCTTAGGTCTTGGTTTGTCAGCTCTTGGAACAGCAGATGAGGAGATATATGATGATGTCAAAAGTGTGCTCTACACCGACAGTGCTGTTGCTGGTGAAGCTGCTGGAATAAGCATGGGTTTATTATTGGTTGGAACTGCGACTGAAAAGGCAAGTGAGATGCTCGCTTATGCTCATGAGACACAACATGAAAAAATAATAAGGTAATGTAGTGGATATATTTTGGTGATCATGGTCCGTGGTATTTTGATTTAGCATTTCATTGATCAGCATCTGGTATGTTTTTAGGGGATTGGCCCTTGGTATAGCTCTTACAGTATACGGCAGAGAAGAAGGAGCTGATACCTTGATTGAGCAGATGACTAGAGACCAAGATCCTATCATCCGTTATGGAGGCATGTACGCACTAGCATTGGCTTACTGTGGAACAGCAAACAATAAGGCAATTCGCCAATTGCTACACTTTGCTGTATCTGATGTCAGTGATGATGTTAGACGGACTGCTGTTCTGGCACTTGGATTTGTCTTGTACTCTGATCCAGAGCAGGTGAGTTTCACATGCTCCCTTCTTATGACCACTAACTTCTATTCTTTAATGCCTCCAGTGCCTTTGTCATTGCTAATCCTCACTCCTCACTAATTGATTCTTTTTCTTTTTCTTTTCTATGTAGACTCCGCGTATTGTATCATTACTTTCTGAGTCGTACAACCCACATGTTCGCTATGGAGCGGCTCTTGCGGTAGGTATTTCTTGTGCAGGCACTGGCCTCAGCGAAGCGATATCCTTGTTGGAGCCACTTACATCGGATGTGGTTGACTTTGTTCGTCAAGGTGCTTTGATAGCAATGGCCATGGTGATGGTCCAAATTAGTGAAGCAAGCGATTCTCGTGTTGGAGCATTTAGGTTAGTACACATCTATTTTCTTCAGCGTTGGGAGGTAGAACATATTTTGGTGGATACTGATATTTTATATTATGCTATGTAGGCGCCAACTTGAGAAGATCATACTAGACAAGCACGAAGATACAATGAGCAAGATGGGAGCAATTATGGCCTCTGGTATCCTCGATGCCGGAGGTAGGAACGTTACTATAAGATTGCTCTCTAAGACCAAACATGACAAAGTCACTGCTGTTATTGGTCTCGCTGTCTTCAGCCAGTTTTGGTATTGGTACCCTCTGATCTATTTCATTAGCTTGGCCTTCTCACCAACGGCCTTCATTGGTTTGAACTACGACCTTAAGGTCCCAAAGTTTGAGTTCATGTCACACGCTAAACCGTCTTTGTTTGAGTACCCAAAACCCACCACGGTTCCGACATCCAATACCGCTGCCAAACTTCCAACTGCTGTTCTCTCAACCTCAGTTAAAGCCAAAGCTAGGGCTAAGAAAGAAGCAGAGCAGAAAGCTAATGCTGAAAAGGCATCTGGAGCCGAGAAGTCTGTCAGTGAAAGTGGATCTGGAAAAGGAAAAGAATCAGCTGATAAGGAAGGAGACTCTATGCAGGTATGTGGTCCTCTTCGACAAACATCAATGGATGATTAGTAGCTTCTTTGATTAATCGTTTAACTAGTCTAGACTCCTAAGGATTCTATTTTGCTTGGACCGTGATTTAAAATTCTTGTCTCCATGAACTATCAGGTAGATAGTACAGCAACGGTTGAGAAGAAAGCTGCAGAACCGGAGCCAGCATTTGAGATTCTAGTAAACCCAGCCCGAGTAGTCCCAGCTCAAGAGAAGTACATTAAGTTACTTGAAGACAGCAGATACGTACCAGTGAAGCTAGCTCCATCAGGATTTGTGCTTCTTAAGGACTTACGTGAACACGAGCCAGAGGTTCTCTCTCTGACCGATGCACCAACTTCAACAGCTTCTCCTGCAACGGGTACAGCCGCGACTACACAAGGAACAACAGCGTCGGCTATGGCTGTAGATGACGAGCCACAACCTCCACAAGCCTTTGAATACGCTTCATGATTTTATTTTGTTTCTTAATTAGTTGGAATTTGTTGCTGGTGCTTATGAAAGACAAGCAGAGAAAAAAAAAGAACAGATCTTGAACTTTTGATACTGCTTCTTGTCGTTCGGAACTGGATTCAAGTTCAGCTAAGATCTTGTGTTAGTTCTCTTTTATTTGTTGTTTCTTTAAAGTGAAAATTCCATAAAAATATTTCAATTAAATTTCATTAAACTTTTTAATACCCAAATTTTTTCGCTATCCAGTTTAATACTTCAACTAATTATTTTGCTCATTTTAATATATAAAATTTTAGACTATATCCATTTTACTATTCAAAATTTATTAATTTTAGTTAAAATAATAATAATTTTTAAATGAAATTTTAAAAAATTCTAAATTTTACAAAAAGACTCTAATTTTTTTTAATTTTATTGCTTATTTAAAAATTAAAAGTAACTAAATTTTGTATAATATTAAATTTTGTAATAAATTTTAAATTTTAAAATATTAAATTTAGTTTGTTTTCTGAAATAGAAAATAAATTCATTTTTACATTCAAAATTATTTTTTAAAATTAAAAAGAAATCCGATAATTTATTAACCTTCTTTCCTAAAGATTAAAAATGAAATAAGAAAATATACATATTTTCTCTTAGATTTTAGAATTTTTTAAAATTTTGTTTGAAACTTAGTAGTATCTTTAATTTAAATAAATAATGTTTGGGTATTAAAATGGGTAGACTTTTAAAAGTTGGTATATTAAAATGAGCAAAATAATTAGTTGAGTTATTAAATTAGATAGCGAAAAAGTTTAGGTATTAAAAAAATTTAATCAAATTTATTTGTATGGAATTTTCTCTTCTTTAAATTTTGAAACAATGTCATTAAGTTTTCATATGGCTTTAGGTGAACATCATGGTTGTTGGTTTTAGGGCAGCTTCAACTCTACTACATTTTTAACTTCAAACTTCATTTTGGAGTAAAATTTTCTCCAACTCTATAAAATGGAGTAATATACTAATTTTACCAATTACTCCATTTGGAGTTGAATTTTTTTTATTCATAAAATGGTTTTTTTATTTCTGAATGTTTTCCTATTTAATTAATATTTAAAATGATATAATATAATACAATATGATATGATATTCGACAAAAAAATATTTTCTAATTTTACATAAAGATGCATACACTAATAAAAATCAAAAATAAACATAAATAATATAATATAAATATAATATAAAATAAAATAAATAGCTTTCAGAACTATCAATATCAGTGAAGTATTGTTCAATCGTAATAGATGAGTTTGTTATTTGTTGGTCAACATTTCAATTTGATAACATTTTTACTTGTTGGGGTTTGATATATGGATTCTGTATGAAATTTAAATTACAAAACAAAACTTTTTTTTAATGATTTTAATGCATAATTTTATTTCTAAATTAAGAAAATTTCATATGATGAAAACCTTACCAATTGAAGTTGGAAGAAAAGTTTTATCCGTAGATATTGAAACTACATAAGATAAAAATGTGTGATTTTAGAATTTTGTTTTTCGATTTAGAAAAATCAAAGAGAAAAAACTAACAGTGTTCATTACGAAATACATTAGTTAATCATTTGTGAGAATGTATTCTAATACTCATTAATAAAACAAAATATGGTATCATATATACTTTAATGATATATTATAATTTTTAATAATAAATGTTTATTTTAAATAAATATGTTTTGATAAATATAAAATAGTTGGGTTAATTGTTAAATTTTATAAGTTGAAGGTATTATTAACAATTATTAACTAATTAAAAAATCATATGAAAATATTATTGTTTGGAGTAAAAGTTGAAATAATACATTGGAGTAAAATCTAACTCCATTACACTATTTTGGAGTAAAAGTTGGAGTAATACATTGGACTTTACTCTTTTTGTCGTTATTTTTGTTGGTATGATTCTGAATAACAACTTAAGTTTCTAATGTCTGCTATATTTTGGCTGTGATCGTTGCTGGCCACATCCTAAAACCACTTAGATAATATACCTGTAAACCGAGTTAAACCATGTATTTCGCGATGGTTATTAGCCCCCCCGCTTAAATCTAACTGGCATTAATTAAGAGACACGATTTCAGGTTAAAAGAATATGCGTCAAAAATCCAGATTCAGTTAATTGTGACAGATTTGGATTGTTTTCTTAATGTTTTCTAATTCTTTTGACATATTTGGATTGTTTTCTTAATGTTTCTTGTTTTCAAAAAAAAAAGTTTCTTACGAATATTATTTTACCTGGAAGCTAGCTGCTTGTATTGCCTGCTAACCTTTTTATTTTATTTTTTTGTAAAAAACCTTTTTCCCAGAGAAGTTGATATCAGATTATAAAATTCCTTTTGCTACTAGTATTCATAGTATAAAAAAGAAAGTTTCTTACGAATATTATTTCCCCTGGAAGGTAGCTGCGTGTATTGCCTGCTAACCTTTTTCTATATATTTTTTTTTGTAACGAACCTTTTTCCCAAAGAAGTTGATATCAGATTATAAAATGCGTTTTGCTACTAGTATTCATAGTATAAAATCTTTCTTTGAAGAAAAGAATTTTCTCACAATCAATATGATACAAATAAATCGTTCATAATGCATACTTTCTTTCATTCTTTTTTTTAATGATAGAAATAAATCGTTCATAATGCATACTTTTTTTTTACTAATGGCTCATAACGCATACTTTCTATAATGTCTTCCTTCTAATTAAAATCTTGTCCAAAAAGAAAGGATTTATGTTTATAATTAATATACATAAGTAATTCACGAGACACATTTTCTAAGATCGCCATAAATTAAATTAATAATCCAGAATTTGAAAATAAACAATTGATTACTAGTAAGTACTTTCGATGTATCTCTTAAATGACAAAATTATCATTTTGTGGTATTTTTTTCCAGTTAATTTTTGTCTTAAAAGAAAAGTTGACAATACAGCTAATCTAGACGTGTCCATGATGGAACTTTCTTAAAAAGGAAATATGTATTTGAATAGAATCCATTGAATTCAATTTATTGTAAATGGTAAAATATCAACTATATAATATGGAAATGTAAGTAAGACCAATAATACAAAGAAACTGTTAAATTTCTGAGATTAAAAAATCCTTTTAATCTTTGTTTTCGTAAAACCATACCAACTTTTTTTGTAAAAGAAAATAGATGATGAAACCAGTTCCAAGGCTTAGGGTTATCATCTCAGTTACTTTTGTGTTCTGTCTGTTCGCTGTGTTTCAAATCCATAAATCAGATTTGTTCGGGGAAAATCTCCAAATCACTCATCAAGTAAACAACTTCTTCATATCCATTGCTTCTTCTTCACACCATCAAACCCTAAACCTCACCAAATATTCGAACAATAGTGATGGAAGCAGAGAGAAACAGGCGGACCCAGAAGAAGAAACAGATACTTGTGCCGGAAGGTACATATATATGCACGATCTTCCAAGCATATTCAACGACGACATCATCAAAGACTGTCGACCACTAATCAAATGGTTCAATATGTGTCCCTTCATGGTCAATTCCGGTCTCGGTCCCCTGGTTTTAGAGTACGTTAACAAGACAGCTCAAGTCTTAACCACGAAAACCGGTTCTTGGTACTCAACAAACCAGTTCTTGCTATCGGTTATCTTCCGAGAGAAGATGAAACATTACGAGTGTTTGACCAACGATTCATCTCTAGCCTCAGCGATCTACGTCCCGTACTACGCGGGATTCGACGTGAGCCGTCACCTCTGGGGATACAATACAACAGTTAGAGACGCACTTGGGACAAAGCTGGCTCGGTGGCTTAGAGAGAGACCCGAGTGGAGGAAAATGCACGGTCGAGATCACTTCTTTGTAACCGGACGGATCGGTTGGGACTTCAGGAGATGTTCAGATGAAGATTCAGATTGGGGAAGCAACCTGATGTGCTTGCCGGAATTTTCTAACACGACGATGCTATCTATCGAAACAACCGGTCGGACCAACGAGTTTGCGGTTCCTTATCCGACTTATTTTCATCCAAAGAGCTTAACCGAGGTTCGGAGATGGCAGAAGAAAGTGAAGAGTGTGAAGAGGAGACACTTGTTTTGTTTTGTTGGAGCACCAAGGCCGAACCTAGATGGATCCATCAGGGGAGAGATTATAAAGCAGTGCCTTGCATCACACGGTAAATGCAAGTTTCTTAACTGTAATAAACCAGGTAACGATTGTGATAATCCGGTTAAGATCATGGATGTGTTTAAACGTTCGGTTTTCTGTTTACAACCTCCTGGAGATTCGTATACTCGAAGATCGATATTTGATTCTATTTTGGCCGGTTGTATACCGGTTTTCTTCCATCCCGGTTCTGGTTATAACCAGTATATGTGGTATTTTCCAAAGGATTATACCAAGTATTCGGTTTACATACCGCAGAATGGAATAAAGAATGGAACGGTTAGTCTCAGGGATTTGTTGGGTGGGATTGATAAGGAGAGTGTTTCAAGGATGAGAAACGAGGTTGTAAAGATTATACCAAAGATAGTATACACTAAACCGGGATTGGTTAGACCAAAGAAGATTGAAGATGCGTTAGACATTGCAGTTGATAGGGTTATTCAGAGGGTAGCAATGGTTAAGAGGATGATGGAAGAAGGAAAAGATCTTCAGAGTGAGTATTCACAAACAAGAGATTTAAAGAAGCTTGAGTGAAACAACATTAAAGATTTTTAAAATTATTTTGGGTCTAAATGGTGACATATGAAATTAAGGGGAATAATCAATTACTAATCATCCTTAAAAGTTACACCATTTATGAAGAATATTTGATGCTTATAATTCCTTGTCATTATCTAAATTTTAAGAAACTGTAGAACAAAAACATTTCTAATTAAAATTGATATGGAACAAAAATAATAAATATTCCATTTCATTTTTTATTTTATTTTTACTCATTTTTATTCACATTTTAGTGGTCACCAGTTGAGCTTTTGTGATACTTGTGTTTGTTAGTTGTAAGAAACGTTAGTGAAAATCATGTGTCATGTTGGAATAAAAAGTTTTCTTACTACTTTGTAATGAATTTTTAATATTCATTAATTATATAACTACAAAACTACGCAAGTTTATAGTAACAATAATTATAGTATTCTACATGGATTTACGTAATTCCATTTTTTTATTGAACTATTTTATAAAGATTTATGTTTAAAAGTTCTGTCTTCAAGGACCACGTCAGGTTCTAGCTAATCTCAAGGAACTAATCCTAATAATCCAATATCCAGCCTATATAGATTTTTGATGATGGTGATGAACTAAGACAAACTGTAAAATGATGATCCAATATCCAATACTGTTTTCTCTCTCTTGTAGATGGATACATTCTGCTTCTCACATAGCCTCAGTGTCTCTTGTTCTTTTGCATCTTCTCAGGTCGACACTTTGTGGAGGTAAAATTATATTAGACATGTACATTCTCTTTAGGATGATGATACTCATCTCTCTAGGTGTGAACTAAAGCTTAGTCTTAGTTCTTAGGCCATGATTAACCCGAGTCTTCTAAGGTGAGGTTCTTAACGTAAAATTTATTTTTTTAATTTTTTTTTTTTTACATTTTTCCCGTTAAGAGACGTCTCTTATGGTTCTTATTTAAGAGACGGTTCTTAAGTTTTTGTAGTTAAAAGCTAAGAAACGTCTCTTAGAAAAGTTAAGAACCTCACCTTAAAAGACTCCGGTTAATCCTACTCTTATAGATTTATCACTTTTTGTTCTTTGTACTATTGTTTGAATTTGCAACTTAATTAAGCATTTTCTTCCGAGTCGTACAAGTTTCAACGTTTTGTTGGTTGTTGGAATGTGTCATCATCAGTGATAGTGATGATTCAAAGGCACCAAAACAAAAAAAAAAAAGGCCAAGGGTACAAGTGGAAAGTGAAAAAATAGACCAATAGTAGTCTTTGGCGAGGATTGTTCCAAAGCTCTTTAACTTTGATCAGTTCTTCACCTTTTCTCTATCTCTCTCTACAAACTCAAAACTATTAAAGAGCCTCTGAGTTGCAAAAGTCTTCACTTTCTTGTCTACTTTATTTTTGTTAGTTATACTTTTGTGTTTGTCTGAACAATGGTGAGTTCCTCAACCACGATCTCTGCTTCTAGTGGATCAAAGAGGTCTACATCTCCTACACCCCAAAAAAAGATTACGCTCAAGGTCAAGACCCAACAGGTATCATCTCTTTGCATCTTCATGCTCTTCCATGGCTGCTCTGTTCTTATTCTTTATATTTCCCAAAATAGTATTTTGCATTTACTCCTCTTCTTCATTTCTCCCTCCACTTACTGTACCAACCAAATTTCCTTGGACAGAAAAATCTCTCATTTTTTTTCTACGCATTTTTAATTAAAAAGTTAAAGAAAAAGGTTACAAAATCTTCTATAGAAATCTTAGGAGAAAACAGAAATGTACATTTTCTTTTATGTTAACACAGGATGGAGGAGAGGATGTATACAAGATTGGTTATGGAGCACATCTGAAGAAACTAATGGATGCATACTGCACCAAGAGAAACTTGGAGAAAGGCACTGTGAGATTCATCTTTCGCAATAAAGAGCTCAAACCGCGTCAGACTCCTGCTCAGGTTTTTTTTTTTACCTTCTAGTTTTTTTTTAATTTTTACTAAAGTACTGTTAATTATTATTTTCTCTATTTCTTCTTAACCACAGTTGATGATGGAAGAAGGAGGCATCATTGATATTGTCACTGATCAAGGCGGTGGTTAATCTCGCTGGATGCTCCTATAGAACAAGGAAGCGATTTTCTTAGGCATTTATTTATAAAAAGGAAGACTTTTAACTATTTTACATCTTTATTATCAAACTCTTGAGTTTCTAGTTTGGTGGTTTTTGTAGTTACATCTTAAAGTTTGAACCTGGTTGGTTGACCAACTGATATTAATTCGAAGAGCTTGATTAATGTTTTTTCTCTCTGTAATTGTGGTTTGATTTAGCCTAAAGTCTGAGAACCGTAGTATCAATTAAGCTTTTTCACCGGTTTACAATCTAAACCAGAAAAGTTATTGGAAGAGAACAAAATTTTCTTCCTTTGGTGGAAAAGAGCAAAATAAAGTGCACCAGCCGGGAATCGAACCCGGGTCTGTACCGTGGCAGGGTACTATTCTACCACTAGACCACTGGTGCTTCTGATATCGTTTTATCTGCTTTATAAAGAATATACTGTTGCCGAGAATGTCTTTATGAGTAATGAGTATTACTTCAGGGAAATGCTTAAGGGGCTGACTGGTGTAACCGCAGCGGTTGCGGCTGCGGTTGCGGGCGTTTGCGGATGCGGGTGGTTGTGGTTTTATGCGTTATTAATAGATTTGAACGACTATTAAAGCGGTTAAAAGTTGTTGCGTTTGCCAGATACTTATGACTGGTTAACTACCAAACGCAAAAGTGATTAAATATAAATGAACAATATTTATATTTTATATAATTATAAAAATATTGAAAATCATATTATTATAATAAATATAAAAATTATATTTATAAAATTATATTTATTTTTTTAAAAAAATATAGAAATATTTTTCTTTAAAGTTTAATAATATAAATTAAAATATAATATATATATATATATATATTATTTTTATTATTTCAATTTTAAATTTTAATTAAATATTATTTATTTTTTATTATATAGTTTTTTTGAAAAAAATAATAATTTTTTGATCCTCCCGCAATCGCCCGCAACCGCAAACGCTAGCTGGAACCAGCTTTTGAATTTTAGAGGTTTATAGCGGTTAGAAGCGATTTGAAGTGATTTATAGCGTTTTGTATGATTGTTGCAAAACACCAACAACCGCTACCAACCGCAAAAGCTGCGTTTGCGGGTGGTAGCGGGAAAACCAGTCACGCCCTAAGTCTACATTAGAGAGTTATCCGCACATAATCGTTTGTGGTTGGAACTTTGGGTCTTACCATGAACAAATCTAAGTTCTAACCATCATGATCTTGTGGTTTTTGTAGGAATGCAATCAGGCCCGGCCCAAAATATTTAGGCCATGTGTACAATCAAAAAAATTTAAGGCCTTTTTTGTACCAATCAAAATTTTAGAACTTGTATATTCAAAAAACAGAAGAGACATTTTCTTTTATAAAATCAAAAACTACAGAACCATAGATATAAAGAAAATTTACAGGAAAATGGTTGGACAAACAGAGTCCGCACAGAGCGCTGAATGCAATTTGTATTCTACCGCTTCAAATACAAACTGAATTGCACCGCACTGCACAATATTAATAATAGTAATAAAATCTATATATATATGTACATCTATATATTTTTATTATTATTAGGACCTGAATACAAACTGAATAATTATAAAACGTTTGCAATTATTTCTTGTATCAATTCAAATATGTTTCGAAATTGTAAGTTAAAAAACATTTTCGTGTGAGACCTACAAGTTTCAACGTTTTGTTGGGAAGTGTCATGAGTGAATGTGATGTGATGATTCAATGACAACAAAACAAAAGCCAAGGGTAAAAATGGAAAGTAAAAGAAGAAAAATAGACCCAATAGTAGTATTTGACGAGGATTGTCCAATAATGTTCAAAGGTCATTTAACTTTCATCTGTTCTCTCTTACCTACTCAACTAGCATAAGACCTGCGCCTTGCGCAGGGTGAATATATGTAATTAAAATATAAAATTTTAGTATTGACAAATTTAAAATTTACATATGATTGTTTTTGTATGTATTTGAAATTTAAGAATTTTGAAATTTTTAAAAATAATTATCTATACGTAAGATCAGAAACAATTTTAATTAGAAATGTAGATCAAATCTTAGAATTTAATGGATCTGTTTTCATATATCTTTTCACTTTTCAGTGTTCGAGTGATGGAAAATAAATGGCGTATTACTGCGCTTGATTGGTAGAGTATTAGCAAGTTCCCTAATGTTTTTTAAGAAGCAATTGGTAAAATATTTGCATTTAAAATATATAAAGTTTCAAAACTAATTTAATATAATTTATTTATCTGTCTAATAATATTAGAAAATTCTATTTTTTTACAAATTATTATTTTTTAAAATAATTTATAAAAAAATTATGTTAATTTTTAAATTATTTTTAAAAACAATATTTTAAGTTTTTCAAATACAAATAAATAATTTAAAATTAATTATGGTCATGATTTAACATAACCATAATAATTTAAAATATTAAAAAATTAAAAAATTAAAAATTAAAAATTAACTCAGTTTTATATCATGATTTAACAATTTAAAAAATAATTATGGTTATGAGAAGTTTACGTTCACGTGTCAGTCCTATTTCTCTTGCTATGTTTTTTTTATATTTTGGTTATTACTCGATATAAATATTTATTTTGAATTTTATTCTCATTTCGTTTGTTTTAGAAAATACTTAAGATTTAAAATAATTAAAGAGATACATACTTAGGTTAAGATCTGCACTTTATGCATAATAAGTATTTTATATTTATTATTTATTTTATATTTTTCTGCATATTATAAATAATAAAATAATAAATACATATTAAATAACTAAGAAATCAGTTACTATTATGTAATAAATTGGCGTATGCATATAAATTTAACTATTACTCTTGTTTATTCACAATTAGGGTAAATAAAGCAAAATAATCAATCTTATATATTGTATATGATATATAATTAAATTTAAATGATATAAACATAGTAATATAATACACTTTTAATATGGATATTAATTAAATGAGGTTTCTACTCATATGATTTTATGATTATTTACATATTTGTGTAACAAAACTTTACACCAGCGATTTTTTTTAATGTGAGATGTTTAGTAGTTTCAATAATTTATAATCATTTAAAAAAAAACAATGACATATTTCAAAATTAAAATATTAACTTTTCAATATATGTTCAAGGCAAATATCAAAATATAAGTATGTATTTTCATACGATGTATAGTTTAATTAAAATGATGTTAAATATATATAAACTAAAATTATTTCTTCATATGGTCTTCTAATCATTATATTTTAGTATAGAAAAGAAAAAAATTAAAACCTTGATCTTAAAAGTTTATGTGGGACTTTTAACAGTTTTAGTAATTTATACTCATTTTGAAAAATTCGAAATACAACATACACAAAAAAAAATCTAGATTTTTATTATATGATTAATGTAATTGTGTAATTTATTCTAATAATAAAAAAATAAACAAAATGAAAAAAGTATACAGATTGTTATCAAATCTTTATTGTTTAAAATCATTAATTGTCATATATATATTTTGATTATATTAGGTAATTCCGTATGTTTTATTTAAGGAAAGCATGTGAAACAATAAATATTTAATATATGCGACCAACTATAGCCTACGGAATATTATATTGCTAGAGAATATTATTTTTAAACTATACATTATATCACATACTCTAGAATCCTTGGGATTTGAAAATAGAAGTCAAAGAGCTATGCCACGTAGGATTGGGGTTATTTTTAATTTTTACAAACTTAAGGTTACAACTTTTTAAATGATTCTCAAATAATATATAGGGGATATTCTTCTAAAGAGCTTCTGAGAGTGTTGGAGTTGCAATCTTTTTGTCTACTTTTTTTTTTTTGGAAGTTTAACTTTGTGTTTGTCTGAAGAATGGTGAGTTCCTCAACGACGATCTCTGTTTCTTGTGCCTCAAAGAAGTCTCGATCTCCTACACCACCCCAGAAGAAGATTACTGTTAAGGTCAAGACCCAACAGGTCTCCCTTTCTCTCTCCTCTCTTCTCTCTTTGCATCTTCAAGCTTTTTCATGGCTGTTCTGATAATATAAAAAAAAAGAAAAAATGGAAATTTTCAAATGGAAACAGGATGGAGTAGAGGATGTATACAAAATAGGGTATAGTACGCATCTGAAGAAACTAATGGATGCATGCTACAGCAAGAGAAACTTAGAGAAAGGCACTGTCAGATTCGTCTTCGGCCAAAGACAGCTCAATCCACGAAGCACTCCTGCTCAGGTTTTTCTATATTTTATATCTCATCCTCTCTTTTTTTTTTACTTTCTAGTTTTTACCTTTTTTAATTACTGTTTTCACACAGTTGAAGATGGAAGATGGCGACCTCATTGATATTGTCACCGATCAAGGCGGTGCTTAATCTCGCCGGAAATGTCTTCCCGATTTGCTCAGTGAACAAGGAAGTGATTTTTAGCCCTTTCTTTTTTAAGAAGTCAATTATCTAAGACACTTGAGTTTCCGGTTTGTAATTTGTTGTTTGTTGCATCTTGCTGTGCCAAGTTCTCGATCTACTTAAGAAACTTACTTCATCATCAGTTCTTGTTCCAGTCTCCGGTTAGATTGATAAACTAGTACGAAAAGCTGTTAACTTTTCTTGCTCCAATAACAAGATACATGTCTGAAAGTGTCATCCTTTAAATCTTAAACAACATTTTTTTTTTTTTACATTTACAAAACTTATCTAAAAGATTCATCCTCCTAGAAATGGACTAAAGAAGAACTATACTTCAGGCATCATCCACGATGCTTTCAACTCACAGCTCTTAAACAAAACATATTATATTTGACAAACAAACAAAAAACAAGAATCAAATTCATTTTTTGTGGATCAAATTTGACCGTCAAACAATAATAGGTTCAACTTTTGTTTTGGTCAAATAATGGTAATGATTGGTTCGACTACGGCATTCAAAAATTTTGCTGTAAAAATTTGGCCGTATTTGAGTTGGTTGTAGTTTTAAAATTATTACAGTAATTTGTTTTGCAGAAATGTTTGCTGTAGTTAAATTTGTCGTAACTGTAATTTATAAACTATAGATATTTTAAAATAAAAGATGCGAAATATATTATATATATAATAATTACTTCTATTAATTAAAATAATTTATCTTAATATTTTATGAACTATCAAGTTACTGTTATTTAAATGTAATATGTCAATAATATTTTTGTTACTAAAAATATTTCATAAACACCCAAAATTAAATTAAAATTATCTATAGATGTTTTTATTATGAGTATCGAATTTATTTAATATTATATATCATTTTTTTCATTTTACAGATTTTACAACCTATAAAAGATATATTTCTGTCTAAAATACATAAGAAAAAAGTTTTCTTTATTTCTTTTTGCTGTAGCTTTAAAAATAAAGTTAGAGCATGATTAATAAAAATTAATAAAATTTTGATGTAGGTTTTAATTTTTCAAAATAAGACTACATCATGATTTAGTAAAATTTAGTTATTTATGATAAACAAAGCTAAGAAAATGAGATAATCCCAACCAATCATATTTTACCTCACTTATTTGTGTGGAAAATAATAATTTATCACCTTTTTATCAAATGACAATTTGCTTCAATTTTGTTTTGGTCACAAATAATATCTTACCTTATTTTCGTTTTGCGGATCAAATAATAATTTACCTTACTTTATTTGGATCAAATAAGAATCTGCTTACTTTTGTGGGTCAAATAATAATCTACCATGCTTTATTTGGATCAAATACGAATCTGCTTCCTTTTGTGGGTCAAATAATAATGTATTTTTGTTATAGATCAAATAATGTGCATGCACAATATCTCAAAGCCACTACTATAAAGAGGCCTCAAAGTCTCTCCATTATCTTCCTACCATAGTTTGAGTTGATAAAAGAAAATAAAACACAGAGATAATAACGGTTAAATACTAGAGCAAAATGAACAAGTCAATATTCCTTCTTCTCATCTCTATGCTTCCTCTTAACGTGTTTGCGTTGAAGCCTCTCGAAGATCAATGGAGTCGCATCAAAAACGTTACGGATCCTCACGTCGTAAAGATTGGTGAATTTGCGGTCTCAGAGTACGTCAGATTGAACAACCTTAGTTTAAAGTTTGTGACGGTTGTTAGCGGTGATATTCAAATAATTTCCAACGTGAAATATTACAAGCTTGTTGTGACCGCTAGTGATGTCGAAAACAGCACGAGCAAAAACTATGAAACAGTTGTCTGGAAGCTAAAATCTATATCCGAACTCATGGACTTCCAACCACTATTTTAAGGAATTGCTTTTTATGATGATTTTTTATGTAACTGATTTTTTCTATTTACTAAAATAAATTAAACAAATAAAAATGCGATGATTTTTAATACAGCTTGTAACTTTTTGAATTCTGATTCTCAAATTGCATTTTTGTCCATTAATCATGAACAAAATCGTAATACGACCAATATCTCAAATAATTATTTTGAAGTTTTTGTCAAAAATAACTTAAAAAATGATTGAAATAAACTTTTTTGTTATTTTTTTTTCTTTTTATATAATTTTAAATCTCATTTCCAAAACCTGATTGGACCACCGCATAAAATCATAACTCTAAACCCTAAGCATGCCGATCATGAGCCAAGCCGAATGAAACATTGACTTTGGACCCCTAATTTTTTTGAAGAAATTTATATATACATAGGCACACAAAAAAAATTAAGCCCCAAATTTGTAAAAAAAGAAAATCTAGTTGGAATTGTTAAAAGTTTGCGTTAGGCCTCCTAAATCTCAGGGTCGGATCTATCCATAAGTGTAAATTAATTAGTATAAATAAATATTTACATTCTTTAATAAAGTCTATTTTATTTATTTTTTACTTGAAATCTATTTTGTGTTAAAATTTTAAAATAACTATCCTAAAATATTTCTTATTTTAATATTAATTAATTAATTTGAATATATAATCTGGTATATAAATTCTGGATTTATGGGTCACAAATCTCTGGAGGGATAAGATTCCAATTCATAGAAACT